>MU105890.1:287283-306107 GCA_012274485.2 Sinapis alba | reverse complement strand
CAGCCATCGGTACTGCCTGGAAGGACCAAGTACTGTCCATACTGGTCCATCAAACCATGAAAAATAGACCCATACATACAGATAGGCTGATATGATCAGCCTTAACCGTACTGCATGGAAGGATTTAACTCAACTGGCCATGGACTGTCCGGATTGGTGCCATCAGTACATGAGAAATTACCAATATGTATTGATAGGCGGATACGATCAGGCATCCGTACTGCATGGAAGGACCAAGGACTGTCCAGACTTGGTCGATCAGTCCATAAAAAATGGACCCATACGTACAAACATGCTGATATGATCGGCCTTATTTGTACTGAATGGATGGATTTAACTCAACGAACCATGGACTGTCCGGACTGGTGAAATCAGTACATGAAAAATGACCCATACGTACTGATAGGCTGATACAATTAGTCATCAATACTGCCTGGAAGGACCCCAGACTGTCCAATCTGGTCCATCAGGGCATAAAAAATCGACCCATACGTACTAATAGACTGATATGATAAGCCTTATCCGTACTGAATGGAAGGATTTAACTTAACGGACCATGGACCATCCAAACTGGACCCATAGGGACATGAAAAATTACCCATACGTACTGATAGTCTTATACGATCAGCCATCCGTACTGCCTAGAGGGACCATGGACTGGCCAAACTGGTCCATCAGGCCATGAAAAATCGACCCATACGTACTGATAGGCTGATATGATCAGCCTTATCCGTACTGAATGGAAGGATTTAACTTAACGGACCATGGACCATCCAAACTGGACCCATAGGGACATGAAAAATGACACATACGTACTGATAGTCTTATACGATCAGCCATCCTTACTGCCTAGAGGGACCATGGACTGTCCAGACTGGTCCATCAGGCCATGAAAAATTGACCCATACGTACTGATAGGCTGATATGATAAGCCTTAACCGTACTGAATGGAAGGATTTAACTCAACTGATCATGGACTGTCCGGACTGGTCCCATCAGTACATGACAAATGACTAATACGTATTGATAGGCTGATACGATCAGCCATCCGTACTGCATGGAAGGAAAAGGGACTGTCCAGACTTGGTCCATCAGTCCATAAAAAATGGACCCATACGTAAAGACATGCTGATATGATCAGCGTTATCCGTACTAAATGGAAGGATTTAAATAAACGAACCATGGACTGTCCGGATTGGTTCCATCAGTACATGAAAAATGACCCATACGTATTGATAGGCTGATACAATTAGCCATCCGGACTGCCTGGAAGGACCATAGACTGTCCAAACTGGTCCATCAGGGTATGAAAAATCGACCCATACGTACTGATAGGCTGATATGATCAGCCTTATCCATACTGAATGGAGAGATTTAACTTAACGAACCATGGACTATCCAAACTGGACCCATCGGTACATGAAAAATGACCCATATGTACTGATAGGCTTATACGATCAGCCATCCGTACTGCCTGGAAGGACCAAGGACTGTCCAGACTTGGTCCATCAGGCCTTAAAAATCGACCCATACGTACCGACATGCTGATAGGATCAGCCTTATCTGTACTGAATGGAAGGAATTAACTCAACTTACAATAGACTGTCCAGACTTGTCCCATCAGTACATGAAAAATGACCCATACATACTGATTGGCTTATACGATCAGCCATCCGTACCCATATTGTTCCATCAGGCAATGAAAAATCGACCTATACGTACTGAATTAAAGCACTTAACTCAAAGTACCGTGGACTGTCTGGACTGCTCCCATCAGTAAATGAAAAATGACCCATTAGTACTGATAGGCTGATCTGATCAGCCATCCGTACTGCCTGGAAGGACCAAGAACTGTCAAGACTTGGTACATCAGTCCATAAAAAATCAACCCATACGTGCCGACATGCTGATACGATCTTCCTTATCCGTACTGAATGAAAGGATTTAACTCAACGAACCATGGACTGTCCGGAATGGTCCCATTAGTACATGAAAATTAACCCATACGTACTGATAGGCTGATACGATCAGCCATCCGTACTGCCTGGATGGACCAAGGACTTTCCAAACTGGTCCACCAGGCCATAAAAAATAAACCCATACGTACCGATAGGCTGATATGATCAGTCTTATCCATACTGAATGGAAGTATTTCACTCAACGGACCATGGACTATCCAGACTGGTCCCATCAGTACATGAAAAATGACGCATATGTACTGATAGGCTTATAAGATCAGCCATCCGTACTGCATGGAGGGACCAAGGACCTCCCAGACTGGACCATCAGGCCATGAATAATCGACCCATACATAATGATAGGCTGCTATGATCACCCTTATCCGTACTGAATGGAAGGATTTAACTCAACAGACGGACCATGGACTATCCAGACTGGTCCCATCAGTACATGAAAAATAACCCATGCATACTGATAGGCTTATACGATTAGCCATACGTACTGCCTAAGGGGACCAAGGACTGTCCAGACTAGTCCATCAGGCCATGAAAAATAACCCATACGTATTGATAGGCTCATATTATCAACCATCCGTACTGCCTGGAAGGACTTAGGACTGTGCAGGCTGGTCCATCAGTCCATGAAAAGTTGACCCACACGTACTGATAGGCTGATATGATGAGCCTTATCTGTACTGAACGGACCATGGACTGTCCAGGCTGGTCCCATCAGCACCTTACAAATTACCCATACGTACTGATAGGATGATACGATCAGCCATCCGTACTGCCTGGAAGGACCAAGGACTGTACAGACTGGTCCTTCAGGCAATGAAAAATCAACCAGACGTACTGATAGGCGGATATGATCAGCCTTATCCGTATTGAATGGAATGATTTAACTCAACGGACAGTGGACTGTCCGGACTGGTCCCATTAGTAGTTGAAAAATGACACCTACATACTTATTGGCTCATACGATCAACCATCCTTACTACCTGGAAGGACCAAGAAAGGTCCAGACTTGGTACATCAGTCCATAAAAAATCTACCCATACGTGCCGACATGCTGATACTGTCTGGACTGGTCCCACCAGTACATGAAAAATGACCCTTACCTATTGATAGGCTGATACGATCAGCCATCATTACTGCCTGGATGGACCAAGGACTGTACAAACTGGTCCATCAGGCCATAAAAAATAGACCCATACATATCAATAGGCTCATATGATCAGCCTTATCATTACTGAATGGAAGGATTTACCCCAACAGACCATGGACTATCAAGACTGGTCCCATCAGTACATGAAAAATGACCCATATGTACTGATAGGCTTATACTATTAGCCATCTGTACTGCCTAGAGGGACCAAGGACTGTCCAGACTTGTCCATCAGGCCATGAAAAATCGACTCATACGTACTGATAGGCTGATATTATCAGCCTTATTCATATTGAATGGAAGGATTTAACTCAACGGACCATGGACTGTCTGGACGGGTCCCATCAGTACATGAAAAATGACCCATACGTACTGATAGGCTTATACGATCAGCCATCCGTACTGCCTGGAAGGAACACATACTGTCAAAACTGGTCCATCATGGCATGAAAAATCGACCCATACGTACTGATAGGCTGATATGGTCAGCCTTATCTGTACTGAATGGAAGGATTTACCTCAACGGACCATGGACTGTCCGGACAGGTCCATCAGTACATGAAAAATGACCCATACGTACTGATAGGCTTATACGATCAGCCATCCGTACTGCCTGGAAGGGTTAAAGGACTGTCCAGACTTGTCCATCAGGCCATGAAAAATCGACCCAGAGGTACTGATAGGCTGATATGATCAGCCTTATCCGTACTGAATGGTAGGATTTAACCGAACGGGCCATGGACTGTATGGACTCGTCCCATCAGTACATGAAAAATGACCCATACATACTGATTGGCTTATACGATCAGCCATCCGTACTGCATGGAGGGACCAAAGACTGTCCAGACTGGTCCACCAGGCCATGAAAAATCGACCTATACATATTGATAGGCTGATATGATCAGCCTTATCCGTACTGAATAGAAGGATTTAACACAACGGACATGGACAGTCCGGACTGGTCCCATTAGTACATGAAAAATTACCCATACGGACTGATAGGCTAATACAATCAGCCATCCATACTGCTTGGACGAACCAAGGACTGTCCAGACTGTTCCCTCAGGCAATGAAAAATTGACCTATACATACTCATAGGCTGATATGATCAGCCTTATCCGTACTGAATTAAAACATCTAACTTAACGGACCATGGACTCCCCGGACTGGTCCCATCAGTACATAAAAATGACCCATAGGTACTGATAGGCTGATCTGATCAGCCATCCGTACTGCCTGGAAGGACCAAGAACTGTCCATACTTGGTACATCAGTCCATAAAATCGACCCATACGTTCCGACATGCTGATATGATCTGCCTTTTCTGTACTGAATGGAAGGATTTAACTCAACGAACCATGGACTGTCCGGACTGGTCCCATCAGTACATGAAAAATGACCCTTACGTACTGGTAGGCTGATACGATCAGGCATCCGTCCTGCCTGGATTGACCAAGGACTGTCTAAACTGGTCCATCAGGGCATAAAAATCGACCCATACGTACCGATAGGCTGATATGATCAGCCTTATCCGTACTTAATTGAAGGATTTAACTCAACGGACCATGGACTATTCAGACTTATTCCATCAGTACATGAAAAATGACCCATACGTACTGATAGGCTTATACAATTAGCCATTCGTACTGCCTAGAGGGACCAAGGACTTTCCTGACTGGTCTATCAGGCCATGAAAAATTGACCCATATTTACTGATAGGCTGATATGATCAGCCTTATCCGTACTGGAAGGAAGGATTTAACTCAATGGACCATGGACTGTCCGGACTGGTCCCATCAGTATATGAAAAATAACCTATACGTACTGATAGGCTCATACTATCAACCATCCGTACTACCTGGAAGGACCAAGAAATGTGTCATGTCCCTGAATCTGGATAAGGCCTTCGGGCACAGCCATGGTACGAGGAGACGCACCAGTCAGGTCACATGACCTAAGGACAAGCGTATCATGGCTGGAACGGATGGTTAAGGGCCTCAGTAGGCTGAGACTTAACCGGAATCGAAGGAAGGCAAGGGAGGAAAGGTTGGAGGAGTTCTAAAATAGTTGGACAAGGTATGGATCAAGTTCAGCCAGCTAGATCAAGCTCGGGACAGTTTGGTGCATCTCACACTAGACCAGGTCAGCTATATCAGCTGGACCACTAGACTAAGTCAGCTCCGGTAGCTGGACCACTAGCTCACTTAGCTGGGGCAGCTAGCAACCAGCTCACCTCAGTTGTGTGAAGGGTTTGGGTCTTAGTCATGGGACTCGGGTCAGGGGCGGTTATGGTGTTGGCCTGGGTGGCCAAGGGAGGTCCGACCAGTGGGGTCTTGGACAAGTTGGCTGAGCAGTGGACAGGACCCTGGAGCTTGCAATCTAACAGGATAAGGGAGAGAAGGGGCGGTTGGAGGCAGTTGGGGCGAAGGGGTGCGAATGGTGCAAGTTGCACCCATTCAGCCAACAAGTCATGCCTGTTCGCCCAGGCGGTTGGGGGGTCGGTTCTGGCCTTTAAATACAGAACCTAGGGGTCCAGAATTGACATAATTTTCCCTAAGGAAAGCTCTGCCAAAATCGTTACGGAGAGAAAGAAAAGAAAGAGAGAGAGAGATCAAGGCTTGGCTGTGTGTTGGTGATTGATTCCGATCAGGAGTTGTCTTGTGTGGAGTGGAGATCTATTGATGATGGGAACTAGAGGCAAGGATAAGGAGTTGGAGAAGGGCTTGAGCACTCCAGAGCGCACGCCCAAGGTGAGTGGGATGGACCGATCCATCCTGCCATGGCCGCGGCATGAAGCCGTGTGGCTGTGGTTGGTTTGGTGGTTCCAGACCCATTTCTTCCAATTTTCTTATTTGATTTCCTTCTCCTCTTCTATATTCATTATATGGATGGCCATATCATATTAATATGACTGGACCAAGGCTTTGGCCGGTCCAGGAACAGAGCCCTTGGCCTTAGGCCGGACTGGTCTTGGTCGGGTTCTGTATGCTCCGGTGGGATTCTTTGAATTCCGACCATGGATTCCTATTAGTGGGGATTTATCATGAATTATCATGGGTTTTATTAGGTTTTACCTATTTGATTCATGGATGGTCAGTTATGGCCAAATTGGCCGATTGTGGCCGAGATCAATAGGATCTAGGACGTTTCTTTGTATTCTGATTATGGAATATTCTTAGATAGGATTTATAGGGAATTGTCATGAATTGTATTTAGTTTTTGGGAATTTATTTGGATAGGTCAGATTTGGGAACCAGCCATGGTCGATTGTGGTTTGGTGTGGCCAAAGGGAATGATCCACATGAAACCAGTCAGCCGCGTGTTGAATAGTTGTCCAGGACGTCCTGGGGAATGTCCTGGGTGTGGCCGTGTGCCTTGTGAGTTGAATGGATAGGGCATAGTGTATAGAATAGGAGAACCGAACCATGCAATGTAGAATTGGTATGTTAGGGTATCGGATTGTACTCATACATATGTCTTGTGATGATGTTACTTTCAGGATCAGGCCAGGACCGTGGCAAGGCCAAGGAACCATGAAGACCTGAGCCGTGGATGGATGTGTGGGTTGTGGGATAGTATAGTTAGTATGGACACATAAACTTATGATAGCCTATTGTGCAACTGAATCTATGTATTGGATCACAAGTTTATATTAATAAAGATACAATTTCTCTTATCTGAATAGACTAAGGAATCCAAATGTTTGAACCTCATATGATTGAAAAATGACTTAGAGAAATATTGGACCTTAAAAGTGAACAAAAATTACATGAATAACATGGTAAGGCTTCGGGTCCTAGTTGGGTCCTTTGGACCAGGATCGGGTCTTACAAGTTGGTATCAGAGCGGAGTTGGTTCTAGGATTGTTTTGGGTTATGGGAAGGCACCACACATCCGGCTGGGTCTCATGGAAGAGTCTGATGGAATGTGTTGTTAGCATTAGTAGTTGTGTGTTTTGAATCATATAACTGTTGATGGACTAACATTTTGTGTTGACTTGGCCCAAGGGTACAAGGAAGTCTAAAACATCTCGGAAGGGCAAGGAAGCAGCTGGTGGTTCCGGACAGGTTGAAGCGGATGGGGCTAACCCAACCATCCAAGTGCCTATCCAACCGGATGGGGCTGATGTGGGAGCCGGACTACCAATTGCCCAACTCAACCCGACCGAGGTTCGGGTGGATGGAGCTGGAACTCAGCTGGAACAGGTGCTGAGGCCAGCTGATGGAGCCAATGATCAGCACAGGGAGCTGGAGGATGAGGGTGAGTCCTCACATGCTGGTTGCCAGGATGGGCGTGTAGAGGCTGCGGGCAATGTGACAGTTGGGATAGCTAACCCAGCTACGGAACCATCTATGAAGGATGTGCTGGAAGCTATGAAAGCTATGGGTAACCAAATGATAGCTCTGACCCAAGTGTGCACTCCACTGGTGAACTCGTCTGTGGGTCAAGCTGGAACCATTCCTATAGCTGTTCCTAGTCTGGTAGGCCAGTGGAACAGGTGGCTGAGGTGGTGGAGATTGACCCACCACCTAGGACGGTTAGGAGAATGGATTACCTAAAGCTACTGGAACACATAGCTAAGATGGGCACCAAACACTTTGCTGGAAGTGTTGACCCATTGGAGGCTGATGAGTGGAGGAGCAGGCTGGTCCGCAACTTCAACTCAACTCGATTCCCGGAGGAGTATCAAAAGGACATAGCGGTTCATTTCCTGGAGGGAGATGCTCATAACTGGTAGTTGGCACTGGACAAGCGTACCAATGGTACCATTGAACGCTTCTCCGACTTTGTGGTTGAGTTCAACCACAAGTACTTCCCAGCTGAGGCTTGGGATCGTTTGGAGGCAAAGTTCTTGGACCTGGTCCAGGGTCGCAGGACGGTTAGGGAGTACGAGGAGGAGTTCAACCGACTCAGGCGCTATGTGGGTAGGGAACTGGAGGATGAGTCAGTTCAGGTTCGTCGGTTCATAAGAGGCCTTAGGGTAGAGCTCCGAACCTACTGCTCTGTCTGCACTTTCCACACCGTGTCCGAGTTGGTGGAAAGGATGGCCATGTTAGAGACCAACCTAGCTGAGGAAGCTAAGCTAAAAATCCGGAGCCACTCGTCTGCCACTGGTGGTAGCAGTGACCGGAAGAGGAAGAGGGACCAGGCTGAGGAAGGTAAACCTTCAAGTGGTAGGTCTGCGTGCCCTAAGTGTGGAAGACACCATGGAGGTGAATGCTGGAGAGCAATGGGAGCTTGCCTCCGTTGTGTCAAGATGGACCACTCAGCTCGGGACTGTCCCAGACAGGAGCAAGGAGCTGGTGGAGATACCAGGACGTGCCACTACTGTGGTAGGAAGGGACATCTCCGCAAGGACTGTCCTAAGCTGTCATCCGGGCCTAGCAAGAGCCGAGGAGAGGCTAGTCGGCCAGATCAGAACCGTGGACAGACCTCAACACCCCGTGTGTATGAGCTGTCTAAAGATGAGGACAAGGCTGGACCATTCCAAGCGATCACTGGTAACTATTGATCTTGTTCTTTTTCAATTAAGTAGAATGGCATGGTACGGAACTTAGAATGGTTAGGTACTTAGATTGGGTCATGTGTAGGGACCCTAAGTATTGGTGGTGTGGAAACACACGTACTTTTCGATACTGGAGCTACACATAGCTTTGTGAGTCCAGGGATGCTCGGAAAGGGGTTGTTCCAGTTGGGAACGGGGGATTGTCCTGGGGTAGTGAACGCGGCCGGTGGGCAGGTTATGAGTTCACTAGGGGTGATACAGGACGTCCCAGTGGTGATCCAAGACAGGGTCATGCCTGTGGATCTTGTGGTAGTCCACCTAAAGAATCACGAGGTGATATTAGGTATGGACTGGCTTGGAAAGAATCGGGCCACTCTTGACTGTCACCGGGGGCGTGTGCTGTTTGAGAGTGGGTGTGGGTCTCCGATCAGGTTCCAAGGTATACGTCAGGCCTCTGGATGCTTGGTTGTGTCAGCGATCCATGTGGAGAGGATGCTGAGGAAGGGTTGTGAGGCTTATTGGCCACAATCGCCACTAAGGAGGTCGTAGGGGGTGGTGACCCGGAGGGAATACCGCTGGTCCGCGAGTTCCATGATGTGTTTGGGTCCTTACATGGCATTCCCCCTGATAGATCAGACCCATTCATAATAGAACTTGAACCAGGGACGGCCCCACTATCCAAAAGTCCCTATAGAATGGCTCCTGCCGAGATGGCCGAGCTTAAGAAGCAACTTGAAGAGTTGCTGGACAAAGGTTTTATACGACCTAGTGTGTCACCATGGGGATTACCAGTTCTCTTTGTGAAAAAGAAGGATGGTAGTTCAGGTTGTGCATTGACTATCGAGGGTTGAACCGGGTCACTGTGAAGAACAAGTACCCATTACCTCGGATAGATGAGCTGTTGCATCAGCTCAGGGGTGCAAAGTGGTTTTCTAAGATTGATTTGGCTTCAGGGTATCACCAGATCCCTATTGAACCAAATGACATTAGAAAGACAAAATTCCGAACTAGGTACGGCCACTATGAGTTTGTGGTCATGCCATTCGGATTGACCAATGCACCAGCAGCATTCATGAAGATGATGAATGGTATCTTCATGAAGATGTTTAGCCCCATAACCCAGACTATCCTAGAATCAACTCCACTCTGATACCAACTTGTCATGCCATTTCCTGAGGTTCAAGACCTACATGGACCCGCGGCTTTACCCTAGACCATCTCATTGTATTTGATTCATATTCTAGTCTTTGTTTATCTTACTTAGTTATCTCATTGTAAATGTATCCATAAACAATCCAACAACAAGTATGTCAGTGGATAAATCGGTTGTATTAATTAAAAGAACTGAGATTCATTTACAAGAACCGAGCTGTACTATAGGCTATCATAAGTTCATTCCTAACATGATCTACCCAAACACCACAAAACTTCTCGCTGATTGAGCCTTCATGGCTCCTTGGCTTGATCAAGATCAGCCTCAGTTCCTGAAAACACATATCAACAAGTATTAAGACATGAACCGATAACCTATCAATGATCTAGCAAACATGGTTCGGTTCCTATTCCTAAATACTTAAACCTCCGTAATATATATCATGTATCAATCGGCCATAACTTGGAAATCCATCCAAGAACAACCGCATCTCACCAAAACCACATAACCAAACCGTCCATCATCCATACTCAACGGACCATGAACAGTCCAAACTGGTCCCATCAGTACATGAAAAATGACCCATACTTACTGATAGGCTGATACGATCAGCCATCCGTACTGCCCGGAAGGACCAAGAACTGTCCAAGCTGGTCCATCAGGCCATGTAAAGTTCACCCATACATACTGATAGACTGATATGATCATCCTTATCTGTACTGAATGGACGGATTTAACTCAACGGACCATGAACTGTCTGGACTTGTCCTATCAGTGTATGAAAAATGACCCATACGTACTGATAGACTTACGATCAGCCATCCTTACTGGCCGGAAGGACCAAGGACTGTCCAAACTGGTCTATCAGTCCAAGAAAGATCGACACATACGTATTGATAGGCTGATATGATCAGCCTTATCCGTATAAAATGGAAGGATTTAACTCAACGGACCATGGACTGTCTAGACTGGTCCCATCAGGACATGAAAAATGACCCATACATACTGATACGCCGATACGATCAGCCATCCGTACTACCTCGAAGGACCCAGGACTGTCTAGACAGGTCCATTAGGCCATGAAAAATCGAATCATACGTACTGATACGCTAATATGATCAGCCTTATCAGTACTGAACGACAGGATTTAACTCAACGGACCATGGACTGTCTGGACTGGTCCCATCAGTGCATGAAAAATGACCCATACGTACTGATAGGCTGATACGATCAGCCATCCGTACTACTCTGAAGCACCAAGGAATGTCCAGACTGGTCCAACAGACCAGGAAAAATTTACCGATACATACTGATAGGCTGATATGATCAGCCTTATTAGTACTTAAATGAAGGATATAACTCAATAGACCATGGAATGTCCAGACTTGTCCCATCAGTACATGGAAAATTACCCATACATACTGATAGGCTGATACGATCAGCCATCCGTACTGCCTGGAAGGACCAAGGACTGTCCAGACAGATCCATTAGTCCATGAAAAATCGAATCATACGTACTGATAGTCTGATATGATCAGCCTTATCAGTACTGATTGAAAGGATTTAACTCAACGGACCATGAACTGTCCGGACTGGTCCCATCAGTACATGAAAAATGACCCATACGTATTGATAGGCTGATACGATCAGCCATCCGTACTGCCTGGAAGAACCAAGGACTGTCCAGACTTGTCCATCTGGCTATGAAAAAATGACCCATACGTACTGATAGGCTGATATGATCAGCCTTATACGTACTGAATGGAAGGATTTAACTCAATGGACCATGGACTGTCCGGACTGGTCCCATCAGTTCATGAAAACTCACCCATACGTACTGATAGGCTGATACGATCAGCTATCCGTACTGACTGGAAAGACCAAAGGACTGTCAATACTGGTCCATCAGGCCATGAAAAATCGACCCATACGTACTGATAGGCTGGTATGATAACCTTATTCGTACTGAATGGAATTATTTAACTCAACGGACATGGACTGTCCAGACTGCTCCCATCAGTACATGAAAAATGACCCATACGTACTGATAGACTGATACGATCAACTGAATAAACTGGTCCATTAGGGCATGGAAATTCGGCCCATACTTACTGATAGGCTGATATGATCAGCCTTATCTGTACTGAATTGAAGGATTTAACTCAACGGACCATGGGCTAACAGAACTGGTCCCATCAGTACATGAAAAATTACCCTTACATTTTGATAGGCTGATACGATCAGCCATCCTTACTGCTTGGATGGACCTAAGACTGTCCAGACAGGGCCATCAGGACATGAAAAATCGACCAATGCGTATTGATAGGGTGATATGATCAGCCGTATCTATACTGAATGGAATCATTTAACTCAACGGCCCATGGACTGGATGGACTGGTCCAATCAGTACATAAAATACGACCGATACGTACTGATAGGCTAACATGATCAGCCATCCGTACTTCCCTGAAGGACTAAGTCTAGACAGTCCTATCAATACATATGGGTCGATTTTTCATGGCCTGATGGACCAGTCTAGACAGTCCTTGGTCCTTCCAGGCACTACGGATGGCTGATCGTATCAGCCTATCAGTATGTATGGGTTGATTTTTCATGGCCTGATGGACTAGTGTGGACAGTCCTTGTTCCTTCCAGGCAGTACGGATGGCGGATCATATCAGCTTATTAATATGTATGGGTCATTTTTGATGTACAGATAGGACCAGTCTGGACAGTCCAATGTCCGTTGATTTTAATCCTTTAATTCAGTATGGATAAGGTTGATTATATCAGCCTATCAGTACGCATGGGTCGATTTTTCATGGCCTGCTGGACCAGTCTGGAAAGTCCTTGGTCTTTCCAGGCAGTACGGATGGTTGATCGTATCAGCCTATCACTACGTATGGTCATTTTTTCATGTACATATGGGACCAGTCCGGACAGTCCATGGTCTGTTGAGTTAAATACTTCCATTTCGTACGGTTAAGGCTTATCATATCAGCCTATCAGTACTTAATGGTCGATTTTTCATGTCCTGATAGACCAGTCTGGAAAGTCCCTTGTCCATCCAAGCAGTACGGATGGCTGATCGTATCAGCCATTCAGTACGTGTGGGTCATTTTTCATGTACTGATGGGACCAGTGTGGACAGTCCATGGTCTGTTGAGTTAAATACTTCCATTCATTACAGATAAGGCTAATCATATCAGCCTATCAGTACGTATGGGTCGATTTTTCAAGGATTTATGGACTAGTCTGGACAGTTCTTGGTCCTTCCCAGCAGTACGGATGGCTGATCGTATCAGCCAATCAGTACGTATGGGTCATTTTTCATGTACTGATGGGACCAGTCCACTGTCCGTTGAGTTAAATCCTCCAATTTTGTATGTATAAGGCTGATAATATCAGTCTATCAGTACGTATGGGTCGACTTTTCATGGCCGGATGGACCAGTATGGACAGTGCTCTGTCCTTCCAGGCAGTACGGATGTCTAATCGTATCAGCCTATCAGTACGTATGGGTCATTTTTCATGTACAGATGGGACCAGTCTAGACATTCCATGGTCCGTTAAGTTAAATCCTTCAATTCAATATGTTTAAAGATGATAATATCAGCCTATCAGTACGTATTGGTCAATTTTTCATGGCATTATGGACCTGTCTGGACAGTCCTTGGTCCATCAAGGTAGTACGGATGCCTGATCGTATCAGCCTATCAGTACGTAGAGGTCATTTTTCATGTACTTATGGGAACAGTCTGGACAGTCCATGATCCGTTGAGTTAAATCCTTCCATTTAGTACAGATAAGGCTGATTATATAAGCCTATCAATACATATGGGTCGACTTTTCATTGCCTGATGGACCAGTCTAGACAGTCCTTGGTCCTTCCAGGCACTACGGATGGCTGATCGTATCAGCCTATCAGTGCGTATGGGTCATTTTTCATGTACTTATGGGTCCAGTCCGGACAGTCCTCGGTCCGTTGAGTTAAATCCTTCAATTCAGTACAGATAAGGATGATCATATCAGCCTATCAGTACATATGGGTTGATTTTTCATTGCCTGATGGACTAGTCTGGACAGTCCTTGGTCATTCCAGGCAATACGGATAGCTGATCGTATCAGCTTATCAATACGTATGGGTCATTTTTGATGTACTGATGGGACCAATCCGGACAGTCCATGGTCAGTTGAGTTAAATCCTTCCATTCAGTACGTATAAAGCTGATCATATCAGCCTATCAGTACGTATGGGTCTATTTTTCATGACCTGATGGACCAGTCTGGACAGTCTTTGGTCCTTCCAGGCAGTTCGGATGGCTGACCGTATCAGCCTATCAGTACGTATGGGTCATTTTTCATGTACTGATGGGACCAGACTGGACAGTCTGTGGTCCGGTGAGTTAAATCATTCCACTCAGTACATATAAGGCTGATCATATCAGCCTATCAGTACGTATGGGTCAATTTTTCATGGCATGGTGGACCTGTCTGGACAGTCCTTGGTCCATCTAGGTAGTATGGATGGCTGATCGTATCAGCCTATCAGTACGTATGGGTCATTTTTCATGTACTTATGGGAACAGTCTAGACAGTCAATGATCTGTTGAGTTAAATCCTTCCATTCAGTACAGATAAGGCTGATTATATCAGCCTATCAATACATATGGGTCGATTTTTCATGGCCTGATGGACCAGTCTAGACAGTCCTTGGTCATTCCAGGCACTACCGATGGCTGATCGTATCAGCCTATCAGTACGTATGGGTCATTTTTCATGTACTGATGGGACCAGTCCAGACAGTCCACGGTCCGTTGAGTTAAATCCTTCAATTCAGTATGCATAAGGCTGATCATATCAGTCTATCAGTACGTATGGTCAATTTTTCGTGGCCTGATGGACCAGACTAGACAGTCCTTGGTCCTTCCAGGCAGTACGGATGGCTAATAATATCAGCCTACCAGTTCGTATGGTTCATTTGCATGTACAGATGGGACCAGTCGAGACAGTCCATGGTCCGTTGAGTTAAATCGTTCATTCAGTATGGTTAAGGATGATAATATCAGCCTATCAGTACATATGGGTCCATTTTTCATGTACTGATGGGACCAGACTGGACAGTCCGTGGTCCGTTGAGTTAAATCCTTCAATTCTGTACAAATAAGGCTGATCATATCAGCCTATCAGTATGTGTGGGTCCATTTTTCATGGCTTTATGAACAAGTGTGGACACTCCTTGGTCCTTCCAGGCAGTACGGATGGCTGATCGTATCAGCCTATCAGTTCGTATGTGTCATTTTTCATGTACAGATGGGACCAGTCTAGACAGTCCATGGTCAATTCAATATGTTTAAAGATGATAATAACATCCTATCAATATGTATTTGTCAATTTTTCATGGCATGATGGACCTGTCTGGACAGTCCTTGGTCCATCCAGGTAGTATGGATGGCTGATCGTATCAGCCTATCAGTATGTATGGATCATTTTTCATGTACTTATGGAAACAGTCTGGACGGTCCATGATCCGTTGAGTTAAATCCTTCCATTCAGTACAGATAGGCTCATTATATCAGCCTATCAGTTCATATGGGTAGATTTTTCATGGCCTGATGGACGAGTCTAGATAGTCCTTGGCCCTTCCAGGCACTACGGATGGCTGATCGTATAATCCTATCAATACATATGGGCCCATTTTTCATGTACTGATGTGACAAGTCCAGAAAGTCCCTGGCCCGTTGAGTTAAATCCTTCAATTCAGTACAAATAAGGCTGATCATATCAGCCTATCAATACATATGGGTTGATTTTTCATGGCCTTATGGACTAGTGTGGAAAGTCCTTGTTCCTTCGAAGCAGTATGGATGGCTGATCATATTACCTTATCAATACGTATGGGTCATTTTTGATGTACTGATGGGACCAGTCTGGACAGTCCAATGTCCGTTGAGTTAAATCCTTTAATTCAGTATGGATAAGGATGATTATATCACCTATCTGTATGTATGGGTCGATTTTTTATGGCCTGATGAACCAGTCTGGACAGTCCTTGGTCTTTCCAGGAAGTACGGATGGCTGATCGTATCAGCCTATCAGTACGTATGGTCATTTTTCATGTACAAACGGGAGCAGTCCGGACAGTCCATGGTCTGTTGAGTTAAATACTTCCATTCAGTACGGTTAAGGCAGATCATATCAGCCTATCAGTACGTATGGGTCGATTTTTCATGGCCTGATAGACCAGTCTGGACAGTCCCTTGTCCATCCAAGCAGTACGGATGGCTGATCGTATCAGCCAATCAGTACGTATGGGTCATTTTTCATGTACTGATGGGACCATTGTGGACAGTCCATGGTCCGTTGAGTTAAATCCTTCCATTCAGTACAGATAAGGCTGATCATATCAGCCTATTAGTACGTATGGGTCGATTGTTCAAGGATTGATGGACTAGTCTGGACAGTTCTTGGTCCTTCCCAGCAGTACGGATGGCTGATCGTATCAGCCTATAAATACATAGGGTCATTTTTCATGTGCTGATGGGACCAGTCCACTGTCCGCTGAGTTAAATCCTTCAATTTTGTATGTATAAGGCTGATAATATAAGTCTATCAGTATGTGTCGATCAATTTTTCATGGCCGGATGGACCAGTTTGGACAGTGCTTGGTCCTTCCAGGCAGTACGGATGTCTGATCGTATCAGCCTATCAGTACGTATGGGTCATTTTTCATGTACAAATGGGACCAATCCAGACAGTCCATGGTCCGTTGAGTTAAATCCTTCCATTCAGTACGATTAAGGATGATAATATCAGCCTATCAGTACGTATTGGTCAATTTTCCATGGCATGATGGACCTCTCTGGACAGTCCTGAGTCCATCCAGGCAGTATTGATGGCTGATCGTGACAGCCTATCAGTACGTATGGGTCATTTTTCATGTACTGATGGGACTTGTCTGGACAGTCCATGGTCCGTTGAGTTAAATCCTTCCATTAAGTACATATAAGGCTGATCATATCAGCCTCTCAATACATATGGGTTGATTTTTCATGGCCTAATGGACTAGTTTGGACAGTCATTGGTCCTTCCAGGCAGTACGGATGGCTGATCGTATCAGCTTATCAATACGTATGGGTCATTTTTGATCTACTGACGGGACCAGTCCAGACAGTCCATTGTCAGTTGAGTTAAATCCTTCCATTCAGTATGTATAAGGCTGATCATATCAGCCTATCAGTACGTATGGGTCTATTTTTCATGACCTGATGGACCAGTCTTGACAGTCTTTGGTCCTTCCAGGCAGTTCGGATGGCTGATCGTATCAGCCTATCAGTACGTATGGGTCATTTTTTCATGTACTGATGGGACCAGACTGGACAGTCTGTGGTCCGTTGAGTTAAATCCTTCCATTCAGTGAATATAAGGCTGATCATATCAGCCTATCAGTATGTATGGGTCAATTTTTCATGGCATGGTGGACCTGTCTGGACAGTCCTTGGTCCATCCAAGTAGTACGGATGCCTGATCGTATCAGCCTATCAGTACGTATGGGTCATTTTTCATGTACTTATGGGAACAGTCTGTACAGTCCATGCTCCGTTAAGTTAAATCCTTCCATTCAGTACAGATAAGGCTGATATAAAGCCTATCAGTACATATGGGTCCATTTTTCATGGCCTTATGGACAAGTGTGGACAGTCCTTGGTCCTTCCAGGCAGTACGGATGGCTTATTGTATCAGCCTATGAGTACGTATGGGTCATTTTTCATGTACAGATGGGACCAGTCTAGACAGTCCATGGTCCGTTGAGTTAAATCCTGTAATTCAATACGGTTAAAGATGATAATATCAGCCTATCAGTACATATTGGTCAATTTTTCATGGCATGATGGACCTTTCTGTACAGTCCTTGGTCCATCCAGGCAGTACGGATGGCTGATCGTATCAGCCTATCAGTACGTATGGGTCATTTTTCATGTACTTATGGGAACTGTCTGGACAGTCCATGATCCGTTGAGTTAAATCCTTCCATTTAGTACAGATAAGGCTGATTATATAACCCTGTCTAGACAGTCCTTTGTCCTTCCAGGCACTACGGATGGCTGATCGTATCAGCCTATCAGTACGTATGGGTCATTTTTCATGTACTTATGGGACCAGTCCGGACAGTCCTCGGTCCGTTGAGTTAAATCCTTCAATTCAGTACAGATAAGGATGATCATATCAGCCTATCAGTACATATGGGTTGATTTTTCATGGCCTGATGGACTAGTCTGGACAGTCCTTGGTCCTTCTAGGCAATACGGATGGCTGATCGTATCAGCTTATCAATACATATGGGTCATTTTTTATTTACTGATGGGACCATTGTGGACAGTCCATGGTCCGTTGAGTTAAATCCTTCCATTCAGTACAAATAAGGCTGATCATATCAGCCTATCAATATGTATGGGTAAATTTTTCATGGCATGGTGGACCTGTCTGGAAAGTCCTTGGTCCATCCAGGTAGTACGGATGGCTGATCGTATCAGCCTATCAGTACATATGGGTCATTTTTCATGTACTTATGGGAACAGTCTGGACAGTCCATGATCCGTTGAGTTAAATCCTTCCATTCAGTACAGATAAGGCTTATTACATCAGCCTATCAATACATATGGGTTGATATTTCATGGCCTGATGGACCAGTCTAGACAGTCCTTGGTCCTTCCAGGCACTAAGGATGGCTGATCGTATCAGCCTATCAGTACGTATGGGTCATTTTTCATGTACTGATGGGACCAGTCTTGACATTCCATGGTCCGTTAAGTTAAATCCTTCAATTCAATACGTTTAAAGATGATAATATCAGCCTATCAATACGTATTGGTCAATTTTTCATTGCATTATGGACCTGTCTGGACAGTCCATCGTCCATCCAGGTAGTACGGATGCCTGATCGTATCAGCCTATCAGTACGTATGGGTCATTTTTCATGTACTTATGGGAACAGTCTGTACAGTCCATGATCCGTTGAGTTAAATCCTTCCATTCAGTACA
>MU105890.1:269756-284600 GCA_012274485.2 Sinapis alba | reverse complement strand
ATTTTTCATGGCCTGATGGACTAGTCTGGACAGTCCTTGGTCCTTCCAGGCAATACGGATGGCTGATCGTATCAGCTTATCAATACATATGGGTCATTTTTTATGTACTGATGGGACCATTGTGGACAGTCCATGGTCCGTTGAGTTAAATCCTTCCATTCAGTACAGATAAGGCTGATCATATCAGCCTATCAATATGTATGGGTCAATTTTTCATGGCATGGTGGACCTGTCTGGACAGTCCTTGGTCCATCCAGGTAGTACGGATGGCTGATCGTATCAGCCTATCAGTACATATGGGTCGTTTTTCATGTACTTATGGGAACAGTATGGACAGTCCATGATCCGTTGAGTTAAATCCTTCCATTCAGTACAGATAAGGCTGATTATATCAGCCTATCAATACATATGGGTCGATTTTTCATGGCCTGATGGACCAATCTAGACAGTCCTTGGTCCTTCCAGGCACTAAGGATGGCTGATCGTATCATCCTATCAGTACGTATGGGTCATTTTTCATGTACTGATGGGACCTGTCCGGATAGTCCACGGTCCGTTGAGTTAAATCCTTCAATTCAGTATGCATAAGGATGATCATATCAGTCTATCAGTACGTATGGGTCGATTTTTCATGGCCTGATGGACCAGTCTGGATAGTCCCTGGTCCTTCCAGGCAGTACGGATGGCTAATCATATCAGCCTACCAGTTCGTATGGTTCATTTTCATGTACAGATGGGACCAGTCGAGACAGTCCATGGTCCGTTGAGTTAAATCCTTCCATTCAGTACGGTTAAGGATGATAATATCAGCCTATCAGTACGTATTGGTCGATTTTTCATGGCATGACGGACCTGTCTGGACAGTCCTTAGTCCATCCAGGCAGTACGGATGGCTGATCGTATTAGCCTATCAGTACGTAAGGGTCATTTCTCATGTACTGATGGGACCAATCTGGACAGTCCATGGTCCGTTGAGTTAAATCCTTCCATTCAGTACAGATAAGGCTGATTATATCAGCCTATCAGTACATAAGGGTCCATTTTTCATGTACTGATGGGACCAGACTGGACAGTCCGTGGTCCGTTGAGTTAAATCCTTCCATTCAGTACAAATAAGGCTGATCATATCAGCCTATCAGTATGTGTGGGTCCATTTTTCATGGCCTTAGGGACAAGTGTGGACAGACCTTGGTCCTTCCAGGCAGTACGGATGGCTGATCGTATCAGCCTATCAGTACGTATGTGTCATTTTTCATGTAAAGATGGGACCAGTCGAGACAGTCCATGGTCAATTCAATACGTTTAAAGATGATAATAACAGCCTATCAGTACGTATTGGTCAATTTTTAATGGCATGATGGACCTGTCTGGACAGTCCTTGGTCCATCCAGGTAGTATGGATGGCTGATCATATCAGCCTATCAGTACGTATGGGTCATTTTTCATGTACTTATGGAAACAGTCTTGACGGTCCATGATCCGTTGAGTTAAATCCTTCCATTTAGTATAGATAAGGCTGATTATATAAGCCTATCAATACATATGGGTCGATTTTACATGGCCTGATGGACCAGTCTAGACAGTCCTTGGTCCTTCCAGGCACTACGGATGGCTGATCGTATCAGCCTATCAATACGTTTGTGTCATTTTTCATGTACTTATATGACCAGTCCAGACAGTCCTCGGTCCATTGAGTTAAATCCTTCAATTCAGTACAGATAAGGATGATCATATCAGCCTATCAGTACATATGGGTTTATTTTTCATGGCCTGATGGACTTGTCTGGACAGTCCTTGGTCCATCCAGGCAATACGGATGGCTGATTGTATCAGCCTATCAGTACATATGGGTCATTTTTCATGTACTTATGGGAACAGTATGGACAGTCCATGATCCGTTGAGTTAAATCCTTCCATTCAGTACAGATAAGGCTGATTATATCAGCCTATCAATACATATGGGTCGATTTTTCATGGCCTGATGGACCAGTCTAGACAGTCCTTGGTCCTTCCAGGCACTAAGGATGGCTGATCGTATCAGCCTATCAGTACGTATGGGTCATTTTTCATGTACTGATGGGACCNATCAGCCTATCAATACATATGGGTCGATTTTTCATGGCCTGATGGACCAGTCTAGACAGTCCTTGGTCCTTCCAGGCACTAAGGATGGCTGATCGTATCAGCCTATCAGTACGTATGGGTCATTTTTCATGTACTGATGGGACCAGTCCGGACAGTCCACGGTCCGTTGAGTTAAATCCTTCAATTCAGTATGCATAAGGGTGATCATATCAGTCTATCAGTACGTATGGGTCGATTTTTCATGGCCTGATGGACCAGACTGGACAGTCCTTGGTCCTTCCAGGCAGTACGGATGGCTAATCATATCAGCCTACTAGTTCGTATGGTTCATTTTCATGTACAGATGGGACCAGTCAAGACACTCCATGGTCCGTTGAGTTAAATCGTTTCATTCAGTTCGGTTAAGGATGATAATATCAGCCTATCAGTACATATTGGTCGATTGTTTATGGCATGACGGACCTGTCTGGACAGTCCTTAGTCCATCCAGGAAGTACGGATGGCTGATCGTATCAGCCTATCAGTATGTATGGGTCTTTTCTCATGTACTGATGGGACCAATCTAGACAGTCCATGGTCCGTTGAGTTAAATTCTATAATTCAATACGGTTAAAGATGATAATATCAGCCTATCAGTACGTATTGGTCAATTTTTCATGGCATGATGAACCTTTGTGTACAGTCCTTGGACCATCCAGGCAGTACAGATGGCTGATCATATCAGCCTATCAATACGTATGGGTCATTTTGTTATGTACTTATGGGAACAATCTGGACAGTCCATGGTCCGTTGAGTTAAATCCTTCCATTTAGTACAGATAAGGTTGATTATATCAGCCTATCAGTACATATGGGTCGATTTTTCATGGCCTGATGGACCAGTCTAGACAGTCCTTGGTCCTTCCAAGCACTACGTATGGCTGATCGTATCAGCCTATCAGTACTTATGGGTCATTTTTCGTGTACTTATGGGACCAGTCCGAATAGTCCTCGGTCCGTTGAGTTAAATCCTTCAATTCAGTACAGATAAGGCTGATCATATCAGCCTCTCAGTACATATGGGTTGATTTTTCATGGCCTGATGGACTAGTCTGGACAGTCATTGGTCCTTCCAGGCAGTACGGATGGCTGATCGTATCAGCTTATCAATACGTATGGGTCATTTTTGATGTACTGCCGGGACCAGTCCAGACAGTCCATTGTCAGTTGAGTTAAATCCATCCATTCAGTACGTATAAGGCTGATATCAGTACGTATGGGTCTATTTTTCATGACCTGATGGACGAGTCTGGACAGTCTTTGGTCCTTCCAGGCAGTTCGGATGGCTGATCGTATCAGCCTATCAGTACGTATGGGTCATTTTTCATGTACTTATGGGACCAGACAGGACAGGCTGTGGTCCGTTGAGTTAAATCCTTCCATTCAGTACATATAAGGCTGATCATTTCAGCCTATCAGTACGTATGAGTCCTTTTTTCATGGCCTTATGGACAAGTGTGGACAGTCCTTGATCCTTCCAGTCAGTACGGATGGCTAATCGTATCAGCCTATCAGTATGTATGGGTCATTTTTCATGTACAGATGGGACCAGTCTAGACATTCCATGGTCCGTTAAATTAAATCCTTCAATTCAATACGTTTAAAGATGATAATATCAGCCTATAAGTACGTATTGGTCAATTTTTCATGGCATTATGGACCTGTCTGGACAGTCCTTGGTCCATGCAGGTAGTACGGATCCCAAATCGTATCAGCCTATCAGTACGTATGGGTCATTTTTCATGTACTTATGGGAACAGTCTGTACAGTCCATGATCCGTTGAGTTAAATCCTTCCATTTAGTACATATAAGGCTGATTATCTCAGCCTATCAGTACATATGGGTCCATTTTTCATAGCCTTATGGATAAGTCTGGACAGTCCTTGGTCCTTCCAGGCAGTACGGATGGCTGATTGTATCAGCCTATGAGTCGTATGGGTCATTTTTATGTACATATGGGACCAGTCTAGACAGTCCATGGTCCGTTGAGTTAAATCCTGTAATTACATACTGTTAAAGATGATAATATCAGCCTATCAGTACATATTGGTAAATTTTTCTTGGCATGATGGACCTGTCTGTACAGTCCTTGGTCCATCCAGGCAGTACGGATGGCTGATCATATCAGCCTATCAATACGTATGGGTCAATTTTTCATGGCATGGTGGACCTGTCTTGACAGTCCTTGGTGCATCCAGGTAGTACAGATGGCTGATCGTTTCAGCCTATCAGTACATATAGGTCATTTTTCATGTACTTATGGGAACAGTCTGGATAGTCCATGATCCGTTGAGTTAAATCCTTCCATTCAGTACAGATAAGGCTGATTATATCAGCCTATCAATACATATGGGTCGATTTTTCATGGCCTGATGGACCAGTCTAGACAGTCCTTGGTCCTTCCGGGCACTAAGGATGGCTGATCGTATCAGCCTATCAGTACGTATGGGTCATTTTTCATGTACTGATGGGACCAGTCCAGACAGTCCACGGTCCGTTGAGTTAAATTCTTCCATCCAGTACGGTTAAGGATGATAATATCAGCCTATCAGTACGTATTGGTCGATTTTTCATGGCATGACGGACCTGTCTGGACAGTCCTTAGTCCATCCAGGCAGTACGGATGGCTGATCGTATCAGCCTATCAGTACATAAGGGTCCATTTTTCATGTACTGATGGGACCAGACTGGACAGTCCGTGGTCCGTTGAGTTAAATCCTTCCATTCAGTACAAATAAGGCTGATCATATCAGCCTATCAGTATGTGTGGGTCCATTTTTCATGGCCTTATGGACAAGTGTGGACAGTCCTTGGTCCTTCCAGGCAGTACGGATGGCTGATCATATCAGCCTATCAGTACGTATGTGTCATTTTTCATGTACAGATGGGACCAGTCGAGACAGTCCATGGTCAATTCAATACGTTTAAAGATGATAATAACAACATATCAGTACGTATTGGTCAATTTTTCATGGCATGATGGACCTGTCTGGACAGTCCTTGGTCCATCCAGGTAGTATGAATGGCTGATCATATCAGCCTATCAGTACGTATGGGTCATTTTTCATGTACTTATGGAAACAGTCTGGACGGTCCATGATCAGTTGAGTTAAATCCTTCCATTCAGTACAGACAAGGCTGATTATATCAGCCTATCAGTACATATGGGTCGATTTTTCTTGGCCTGATGGACCAGTCTAGACAGTCCTTGGCTCTTCCAGGCACTACAGATGGCTGATCGTATCATCCTATCAGTATGTATGGGTCATTTTTCATGTACTGATGGGACCAGTTTGGACAGTCAATGGTCCGTTGAGTTAAATCCTTTCATTCAGTACACATAACACTTATTATATCAGCCTATCAATACATATGGGCCCATTTTTCATGTACTGTTGTGACAAGTCCAGAAAGTCCCTGGCCCGTTGAGTAAAATCCTTCAATCCAGTACAAATAAGGCTGATCATATCAGCCTATCAGTACATATGGGTTGATTTTTCATGGCCTTATGGACTAGTGTGGAAACTCCTTGTTCCTTCGAAGCAGTACGGATGGCTGATCATATCAGCTTATCGATACATATGGGTCATTTTTGATGTACTGATGGGACCAGTGTGGACACTCTAATGTCCGTTGAGTTAAATCCTTTAATTAAGTATGGATAAGGATGATTATATCAGCCTATCTGTACGTATGGGTCGATTTTTCATGGCCTGATAGACCAGTCTGGACAGTCCCTTGTCCATCCAAGCAGTACGGATGGCTGATCGTATCAACCCATCAGAACGTATGGGTCATTTTTCATGTACAGATGGGACCATTGTGGACAGTCCATGGTCTGTTGAGTTAAATCCTTCCATTTAGTACGGATAAGGCTGATCATATCAGCCTATCAGTACGTATGGGTCGTTTTTTCAAGGATTGATGAACTAGTTTGGACAGTTCTTGGTCCTTCCCAGCAGTACGGATGGCTGATTGTATCAGCCTATCAGTACGTATGGGTCATTTTTCATGTACTGATGGGACCAGTCCACTGTCTGCTGAGTTAATTCCTTCAATTTTGTATGTATAAGGCTGATAATATTAGTCTATCAGTATGTATGGGTCAATTTTTCATGGCCGGATGGACCAGTTTGGACAGTGCTTGGTCCTTCCAGGCAGTACGGCTGTCTGATCGTATCAGCCTATCCATACGTATGGGTCATTTTTCATGTACAGATGGGACCAATCCAGACAGTCCATAGTCCGTTGTGTTAAATCCTTCCATTCAGTACGATTAAGGATGATAATATCAGCCTATCAGTACGTATTGGTCAATTTTCAATGGCATGATGGACCTCACTGGACAGTCCTTAGTCCATCCAGGCAGTACTGATGGCTGATCGTATCAGCCTATCAGTACGTATGGGTCATTTTTCATGTACTGATGGGACCTATCTGGACAGTCAATGGTCCGTTGAGTTAAATCCTTCCATTAAGTACATATCAGGCTTATTATATCAGCATATCAGTACATATGGGTCCATTTTTCATGTACTGATGCGGGAAGTCCAGAAAGTCCATCTCCCGTTGAGTTAAATCCTTCAATTCAGTACAGATAAGGCTGATCATATCATCCTATCAGTACGTATGGGTTGATTTTCCATGGCCTGGTGAACTAGTCTGGACAGTCTATGGTCCTTCCAGGCAGTACGGATGGCTGATCGTATCAGCCTATCATTACGTGAGAGGCATTTGTCATGTATTGGTGAGACCAGTCTGGACAGTCCATGGTCCGTTGAGTTACATCTTTCCATTCAGTACGGTGAAGGCTGATCATATAACTCTATCAATACGTATGGGTTGATTTTCAATGGCCTGGTGGACATTTCTGGACCGTGCTTGGTCCAATCAGGCAGTACGGATGGCTGATCGTATCAGCCTATCAGTACGTATGGGTCAATTTTGATGTACGGATTGGACCAGTCTAGAAAATCCATGGTTCGTTGAGTTAAATCCTTCCATTAAGTACAAATAAGGCTGATCATATAAGCTTAGCAGTACATATGGGTCCATTTTTCATGGCCTTATGGACAAGTCTGGACAGTCCTTGGTCCTTCCAGCCAGTACGGATGGCTGATCGTATCAGCCTATCAGTACGTATTGGTCAATTTCATGTACATATGGGACCAGTCTAGACAGTCAATGGTCCGTTGAGTTAAATCCTTTAATTCAATAGGTTAAAGATGATAATATCAGACTATTAGTACGTCTTGGTCAATTTTTCATGGCATGATGGACCTCTCTGGACACTCCTTAGTCCATCCAGGCAGTATGGATGGCTGATTGTATCAGCCTATCAGTACGTTTGAGTCAGTTTTCATGTACTTATGGGAACAGTCTGGACAGTCCATGATCCGTTGAGTTAAATCCTTCTATTTAGTACAGATAAGGCTGATTATATCAACCTATCAGTACATATGGGTCAATTTTTCATGGCCTGATGGACAAGTCTAGGCAGTCCTTGGTCCTTCCAGGCACTACGGATGGCTGATCGTATCAGCCTATCAGTACGTATGGGTTATTATTCATGTACTGATGGGATCAGTCCAGACAGTCCACGTCCATTGAGTTAAATCCTTCAATTCAGTACAGATAAGGCTGATCATATAAGCCTATCAGTACGTATGGGTTGACTTTTCATGGCCTGATGGACTAGTCAGGACAGCCCTTGGTCCTTCCAGGCAGTACGGATGGCTGATCGTATCAGCTTATCAATATGTATGGGTCATTTTTGATGTACTTATGGGACCACTCCAGACAGTCCATGGTCCGTTGAGTTAAATCCTTCGGATCATGACCTGATGGACCAGTCTGGACAGTCTTTGGTCCTTCCAGGCAGTTCGGATGGCTGATCGTATCAGGCTATCCGTACGTATGGGTCATTTTTCATGTACAGATGGGACCAATCCAGACAGTCCATAGTCCGTTGAGTTAAATCCTTCCATTCAGTACGATTAAGGATGATAATATCAGCCTATCAGTACGTATTGGTCAATTTTCCATGGCATGATGGACCTCTCTGGACAGTCCTTAGTCCATCCAGGCAGTACTGACGGCTGATCGTATCAGCCTATCAGTACGTATGGGTCATTTTTCATGTACTGATGGGACCTATCTGGACAGTCAATGGTCCGTTGAGTTAAATCCTTCCATTAAGTACATATAAGGCTTATTATATCCGCATATCAGTACATATGGGTCCATTTTTCATGTACTGATGCGAGAAGTCCAGAAAGACCATCTCCCGTTGAGTTAAATCCTTCAATTCAGTACAGATAAGGCTGATCATATCATCCTATCAGTACGTATGGGTTGATTTTCCATGGCCTGATGAACTAGTCTGGACAGTCTATGGTCCTTCCAGGCAGTACGGATGGCTGATCGTATCAGCCTATCATTACGTGAGACAAGTCTGGACAGTCCATGGTCCGTTGAGTTACATCTTTCTATTCAGCCGATATTTCATGACCTGATGGACCAGTCTGGACAGTCTTTGGTCCTTCCAGCCAGTTCGGATGGCTGATCGTATCAGCCTATCGGTACGTATGGGTCATTTTTCATGTACTTTTGGGTCCAGACTGGACAATCTGTGGTCCGTTGAGTTAAATCCTTCCATTCAGTACATATAAGGCTGATCATATCAGCCTATCAGTATGTATGGCTCCAATTTTCTTGGCCTTATGGACAAGTGTGGACAGTCCTTGGTCCTTCCAGGCAGTACGGATGGTTGATCGTATCAGCCTATCAGTACGTAGTGGTCATTTTTCAGGTACTGATAGGACCAGTCCGGACAGTCCATGGTCCGTTGAGTTAAATTCTTCCATACAATATGGATAAGGCTAATCATATCAGCCTATCAGTAGGTATGGGCCGATTTTTCATGGCCTGATGTAGTCTGGACAGCCCTTGCTCCTTCCAGGCACTACGGATGGGTGATAGTATCAGCCTATCAGTACGTAAGGGTCTTTTTTAATGTACAGTTGGGACTAGTCTAGACAACCCATGGTCCATTAAGTTAAATCCTTCAATTCAATACGTTTAAAGATAATAATATCAGCCTCTCAGTACGTATTGGTTAATTTTTCATGGCATGATGGACAAGTCTAGGCAGTCCTTGGTCCTTCCAGGCACTACGGATGGCTGATCGTATCAGCCTATCAGTACGTATGGGTTATTTTTCATGTACTGATGGGATCAGTCCAGACAGTCCACATCCATTGAGTTAAATCCTTCAATTCAGTACAGATAAGGCTGATCATATAAGCCTATCAGTACGTATGGGTTGACTTTTCATGGCCTGATGGACTAGTCTGGACAGTCCTTGGTCCTTCCAGGCAGTACGGATGGCTGATCGTATCAGCTTATCAATATGTATGGGTCTTTTTTGATGTACTTATGGGACCACTCCAGACAGTCCATGGTCCGTTGAGTTAGATCCTTCGATTCAGTACGTATAAGGCTGATCGTATCAGCCTAACAGTACATACGGGCCGATTTTTCATGACCTGATGGACCAGTCTGGACAGTATTTGGTCCTTCCAGGCAGTTTGGATGGCTGATCGTATCAGCCTATCGGTACGTATGGGTCATTTTTCATGTACTGATGGGACCAGACTGGACAGTCTGTAAGCCGTTGAGTTAAATCCTTCCATTCAGTACATATAAGGCTGATCATATCAGCCTATCAGTATGTATGGCTCCAATTTTCTTGGCCTTATGGACATACGTACTGATAGGTTTATATGATCAGCCTTATCTGTATTAAATGGAAGAATTTAACTCAACGGACCATGGCCTGTCCAGACTGGTCCATCAGGCCATGAAAAATAGACCCATACTTACCTATATGCTAATACTATCATCCTTAACCGTACTGAATGGAAGGATCTAACTTAGCAGACAATGGTCTGTCCGGACTGGTTCCATCAGTACATGAAAAATTACCCATACGTAATGATAGGCTGATACTATCTGCCATCCGTACTGCCTGGATGGACCAAGGACTGTCCAGACTATTCTATCAGGCCATGCAAAATTGACCCATAAGCACTGATAGGCTGATATGATCAGCCTTAACCGTACTGAATGGAAGGATATAAATCAACAAACCATGGACTTTCCGTAGTAGTCCCATCAGTACATGAAAAGTGACCTATATGTACTGAAAGGTGATACGATAAGCCATACATACTGCCTGAAAGGACCAAGGACTGTCCAGGCTGGTCCATCAGGCCATGAAAAATCGACCTATAGATAGTGATAGGCTCATACTGAATGGAATGGAAGGATTTAAGTCAACGGACCATCGCCTGTCCAGACTGGCCCATTAGGCCATGAAAAAACGACCCATACGTACTGATAGGCTGATATGATCAGCCTTAACCATCATTTAATGGAAGGATTTAACTCAACAGACCATGGTCTGTCTGGACTGGTACCATTAGTACTTGAAAAATGACCCATATGTACTGATAGGCTAATACAATCATCTATCCGTACTGCCTGGATGGAACAAGGACTGTCTAGACTGGTCCATTAGGCCATAAAAATTCGACCCATATATACTGAATGGAAGGGTTTAACTCAACAGACCATGGACTTTCCAGACTGGTACCATTTGTACATGAAAAATTACCCATACATACTGATAGGATGATACAATCAGCCATTTGTACTGTCTGGAAAGACCAAGGACTGTCCAGACTGGTGCATCAAGCCATGAATAATCGACACATATGTACTGATAGACTGATATGATCAGCCTTAGCTGTACTAAATGGAAGGATTTAACTTAACAGACCATGGACTGTCCACACTGGTTCCATCAGTACATAAAAAATGACCAAAATGTACTTGTAGGCTGATACCATCTGCCATCCGTACTGCCTTGATGGACCAAGGACTGCCCAGCCTGGTCCATCAAGCAATGAAAAATCGACCCATACATACTGATAGGCTCATATGATCGGCCTTATCCGTACAGAATGGAAGGATTTTACTCAACAGATCATGGACTGTCCAGATGGTCCCATCAGTACATAAAAATGACCCAGAGTACAGATAAGCTGATACAATCAGCCATCCGTACTGCCTGGATGGACCAAAGACTATCTAGACTGGTCCATCAGGCCATGAAAAATTCAACCCATACGTACTGATTGGGTTATATGATTAGCCTTATCCATATTGAATGAAAGGATTTAATTCAACGGACCATGGACTGTCCGGATTGGAACCATTAGTACAGGAAAAATGACCCATACGTAATAATAGGCTGATACTATCAGCACTCCATACTGCCTGGATGGACCAAGGATTGTCCAGACTATCTAGACTGGTCCATCAAACCATGAAAAATCGACCCATACGTACTGATAGGCTTATATGATCAGCCTTATCTGTACTGAATGGAAGGATTTAACTCAACGGACCATGGACTGTCCCGACTGGTCCCATTAGTACATGAAAAATGACCCGAATGTACTGATAGGCTGATACGAGCATCTAGCCGTACCGCTTGGATGGACCAAGGACTGTCCAGACTGGTTAATTAGGCCATGAAAAATCGACCCACACGTACTGATAAGCGGATATGATCAGCCTTAACCGTAATTAATAGAAGGATTTAACTTAACAGACCATGGACTGTCCGGACTGGTTCCATCAGTACATGAAAAATTACCCATACGTACTGATTGGATGATATCATCAGCCTTCTGTACTGCCTGGAAGGACCAAGGACTGTCCAGACTGGTCCATCAGACCATGAAAAATCGACCCACACATACTGATAGACTGATATGATCAGCCTTATCCATACTGAATGGAAGGATTTAACTCAACGGACCATGGACTGTCCAGACTGGTCCCACCTGTACAAGAAAAATGACCCAAATGTACTGATGACTGATACAATCAGCTATTTGTACTACCTGGATGGACCAAGTACTGTGCAGACTAGTCCATCAGGTCATGAAAAATCTACCCTGACGTACTGATAGGTTGATATGATCAGCCTTATCTGTATTAAATGGAAGGATTTAACTCAACGGACCATGGACTGTCCTGACTGGTCCCATCATTACATGAAAAATGACCAATACGTACTGATAGGCTGATACGATCAGCCATCCATACTGCCTGGATGGACCAAGGACTGTCCAGACTGGTCCATCAGGCCATGAAAAATCGACCCATACTTACTGATAGGCTAATATTATCAGCCTTAACCGTACTAAATGGAAGGATTTAACTTAGCAGACCATGGTCTGTCCGGACTGGTTCCATCAGTACATGAAAAATTACCCATACATAATGATAGGCTGCTACGATCTGCCATCCGTACTGCCTGGATGGACCAAGGACTGTCAAGACTATTCTATCAGGCCATGCAAAAATGACCCATACATACTGATAGGCTGATATGATCAGCCTTAACTGTACTGAATGGAAGGATATAAATCAACGGACCATGGACTTTCCGTACTAGTCCCATCAGTACATGAAAAATGACCTTAGTGTACTGAAAGGTGATACGATCAGCCATCCATACTGCCTGAAAGGACCAAGGACTGTCCAGCCTGGTCCATCAGGCCATGAAAAATCGACCCATACATAGTGATAGGCTCATATGATCGGCCTTATCCGTACTGAATGGAAGGATTTAACTCAACGGACCATCGACTGTCCAGACTGGTCCATTAGGCCATGAAAAATCGACCCATACGTACAGATAGGCTGATCATGATCAGCCTTAACCATCACCTAATGGAAGGATTTAATTCAACAGACCATGGACTGTCTGGACTGGTACCATCTGTACATGACAAATTACTCATACGTAATGATAGGATGATAACATCAGCCATCCGTACTGCCTGGAAGGACCAAGGACTGTCCAGACTGGTCCATCAGGCCATGGAAAATAGACCCATACGTACTGATTGGCTGATATGATCAGCCTTATCCGTACTGAATGGAAAGATTTAACCCAACAGACCATGGACTGTCCAGACTGGTCTCATCTGTACATGAAAAATGACACAAACGTACTGATAGGCTGGTACGATCAGCCATCCATACTGCCTGGATGGACCAAGACTGTCCAGACTGGTCCATCAGGCCATGAAAAATCGACCCATACTTGCTGATAGGCTAATATTATCAGCCTTAACCATAGTGAATGGAAGGATTTAACTTAGCAGACCATAGACTGTCCGGACTGGTTCAATCAGTACATGAAAAATTACCCATATGTACCGATAGGCTGATACGATCTGCCATCCGTACTGCCTGGATGGACAAAGGACTGTCCAGATTATTCTATCAGGCCATCCAAAATTGACCCATAAATACTGATAGGCTGATATGATCAGCCTTAACCGTGCTGAATGGAAGGATATAAATCAACGGACCATGGACTTTCCGTACTAGTCCCATCAGTACATGAAAAGTGACCCATATGTACTGATAGGCTGATACAATCAGCCATCCATACTGCCTGAAACGACCAAGGACTGTCCAGCCTGGTCCATCAGGCCATGACAAATTGACCCATACATACTGATAGGCTCATATGATCGGCCTTATCCGTACTGAATGGAAGGATTTAACTCAACGGACCATGGACTGTCCAGACTGGTCCCATCAGTACATAAAAAATGACCCAAAGTAAAGATAGGCTGATACGATCGGCCATCCGTACTGCCTGGATGTACTAAGGACTGTCCAGACTGGTCCATCAGACCATGAAAAAATAGACCCGTACGTACTGATAGTGTCATGTCCCTGATTCTAGATAAGGCTTTCGGGCATGGGCATGGTGCGAGGAGACGCACCAGTCAGGTCACACAACCTAAAGACAAGTGTGTCATGGTCCAAGAACGTGGTTTACGGAATCAGATAGTTGGACAAAAGAGTTGCATGAGCAACCCGGTAGCTGGACAAGGTCCGGGTGAAGATCGATGATGTGCATGATCAGAGTGGATCATGGGAAACCTTAGTCTAGGTCTGGAAATAGACCAAATGACTTAGAAGGCTTGAATAAGATTAAGAAAGCAAGCTGGACGCAGTGTACAACAGCTAGGTGATGCAAGCAAGAGGCTCAACTAGCTGAACGGAGCTTGGTTGGATCTCAAGTAGAGTGTGTCAGATCCCTGAGATAGATGAACTAGATCACTTAGATGGGTCATCTGGGATTCAGCTAAACTCAGCTGGACTGAGTGTTCAAGTCTTGGGCAGTTGGACCAGTCCGGGCTGTGGTCGGGGCAGGTGGATGGTCCATGTGGTCCAGCCATTGGGGAAATGGATCAGGTGGTCCATATGCTTGGTCCAGGGGATGGGGATCGGGTCTAGGCACATGGGGTATCTGCCGGGGATGCGATGGAACCAAAGGTGCCCATTGCTTACCAAATGGTTTCCCCTTGGCCAAGGCAGTTTCCCACGACTTATTCTATATATATGGTACCCTGGGAAGGAATATTTCCATCATTTACTCATAAGAAACAGAGAGAAAAGTCCAGAAAGACAAGAGGAGAAAGGGAAAGAGAGATCGGCCCATAACAAGGCTGATATTGCTTGTTTGGTGAATCCGGTAAGGATGATTGTTCAGTGATGTCCGTGTTTTTTCAGGCACGCCAGGGCTTCTTCCCATACCCCTAAACACAAATAAAATCATA
>MU105890.1:214189-269424 GCA_012274485.2 Sinapis alba | reverse complement strand
AGGAATATTTCCATCATTTACTCATAAGAAACAGAGAGAAAAGTCCAGAAAGACAAGAGGAGAAAGGGAAAGAGAGATCGGCCCATAACAAGGCTGATATTGCTTGTTTGGTGAATCCGGTAAGGATGATTGTTCAGTGATGTCCGTGTTTTTTCAGGCACGCCAGGGCTTCTTCCCATACCCCTAAACACAAATAAAATCATATAAAAAGATAGAGTTGGTCGGACTCAACATCCAAGACCAAGAGTGGTGTGAAGCCACAAAGAGAAAGTTTTGGGAGAGATCAAGGGAGGGGGGGGGGAAATTATGAAGGACTTCCTGATGGCTTTGATACGTGATTATGTCACCCAAAACATCATCCAGAGACTGAGAACACACTAAAATAACCAGGAGAGAATATAGAGGATCGGATCCCACTTCCAAAAGCTGAGACAGCCTTGAAGGCAGATGTGTGTAGAAAGGCAGTTTCATGGGCATTGAAGGGGGAACTGATGCACGATCCCTGGATAGGGTTTGATCATGGATGAACACATCCCAGGCTTCCTATACATCTTGGGATTACACGCAAATGGTTAGGAGAGAAGGGAGAAGGACGGACTCAACTCTCAAAGGCATGAACAGCCTTGAAGGCAGATGTAGTGCAGAAACTGGTTCCATAGAAGTTCCATTGAACGGATGATGGGCACGGCCCAAGATTGAATATTATCAATACTGGAAGTATGTGATAAGGGCTTGATGGAGGCGTGCTTAGAGGATCATGGTCGCCCCTGGTAAGGAAGATAGTCCTTGGCCTTTGGCTGGACTGATTGTGGTCAAGATCTAATAGTTGCCGAAGGAATTATTGGATTCTGCTCATGGATTCCTCTTATTGGAGATTTATCAGGAGTATATTGAGGTCAGATCCTTGTGTTAGGTTATCTGATCATATGCTTGTGTGCTGAGATGTGTTTGTCACTTATGATATTGATCATAAGGAATGTTAGTTATCAACCTTGGCGTTAATAATCTATGTACAAAGCATTGGCTGCGAGCCATGAAGAAGAGTACTGCCAATACTAGGTCGTGTAGACCACTAGTTTTGTGCTGGGTGTACTTGTGTAAGGAAGGCCGTGTGTGATCTGATCCTGGGTTAGTAAGGAAGACTTGGTACTTGGTTGATGGATCAAGGTGTCAGAGCTAAGTCATCAAAGGATGCATCGGTTGTATGAGTAAGACTGATTGGCTCTAGTGGGACATAGTTTCATGGCCGGTTAGGTATGTGTGAAGACTCATCAGTTCTGAGTCATGTGGGATGGTTGGTTGTCTGAATTAAGATCTGGTGAGCATTGTTAGTCCTTGAGACGGTCTTGTGATTATATCCTACAAAGGATATCGAGGGATGCATGAGCCGAGAATAGCTATATACATGTAATGTCGTAGACGATCAGACCAGACGAGTACTTGATTGGAATTAGATAAAGGGTTAGATATGATTATTATGCTGTGTATTGTTAGTAATGACCTAAGCTAGGAAATGACTAAAGTAGTCTTTAGCTAGGATCTAAGTAAACCCTCGCCTTAAGGGCAAACTATTAAAGGAAATGCTGAAAATTAAGAGGCTCGGTTAGGAAGTGGACCGAGCGACGTGAGGCATCGACCGCTGCCTAGTTGGCCGGGTTGGGGTCTTACATTTAGGCTTATTTGATCAGCCTTATCCATACTGAATGGAAGGGTTTAATTCAATGGACCATGGACTGTCTGGACTGGACCCATTAGTACATGAAAAATGACCCATACATACTGATAGGCTGATACGATCAGCCATCCGTACTGCCTGGATGGACCAAGGACTATCGAGACTTGTCCATCAGATCATGAAAAATCGACAAATACGTACTGATAGGCTGATATGATCAGCCGTATCCGTACAGAATGGAAGGATTTAACTCAACGGACCATGGACTGTCAAGACTGGTCCCATTAGTACATGAAAAATGCCCCATAGGTACTGATAGACTGATACGATCATCCATATGTACTGCCTGGATGGACCAGGGACTGTCCAGACTGGTCCATTAGGCCATGAAAAATCGACCCATACGTACTGATAGGCTGATATGATCAGCCTTAACCATACTGAATGGAACGATTTAAATCAACAGACCATGGACTGTCTGGACTGGTACCATTTGTACATGAAAAATTACCCATATGTAATGATAGAATGATACAATCAGCCAGCCGTACTGCTTGGAAGGACCAAGGAATGTCCAGACTGGTTCATCAGGACACGAAAATAGACCCATACGTACTGATAGGCTAATATTATCAGCCTTAACCGTACTGAATGGAAGGATTTAACTTAGCAGACCATGGACTGTTCAGACTGGTTCCATCAGTACATGAAAAATTACCCATACGTACTGATAGGATGATGCGAACAGCCATCCGTATTGCCAGGAAAGACCACAGACTGTCAAGTGTGGTCCATCAGGCCATGAAAAATCGACCCATACGTACTGTTAGGCTGATATGAGCAGCCTTAACCTTTTTGAATGGAAGGATTTAATTTAACAGACCATGGACTGTCCAGACTGGTCCCATCCGTACATGAAAAATTACCCATACGTACTGATTGGATGATACCATCAGCCATCCGTACTGCATGGAAGGACCAAGGATTGTCTAGACTGGTCCATCAGGCCATGAAAAATCGACCCATACGTACTGATAGGCTGATATGATTAGCCTTAACCTTTTTGAATGGAAGGATTTAATTTAACAGACCATGGAATGTCTAGAATGGTCCCATCCATACATGAAAAATTACACATACGTACTGATTGGATGATACCATCAGCGTTTCATACTGCCTGGAAGGACCAAGAACTGATATGATCAGCCTTATCCATACTGAATGGAAGGATTTAACTCAACGGACCATGGACTGTCCAGACTGGTCCCACCTATACATGAAAAATGACCCATACGTACTGATGACTGATACGATCAGCTATCCGTACTGCCTGGATGGACAAGGGACTGTGCAGGCTAGTCCATCAGGCCATGAAAAAATTACCCATACGTACTGATAGGATGATATGATCAGCCTTATTTTTATTAAATGGAAGATTTAACTCAACGGACCATGGACTATCGAAACTGGTCCCACCATTACATGAAAAATGACCAATACGTACTGATAGGCTGATACTATATGCCATCCGTACTGCCTGTATGGACCTAGGACTGTCCAGACTAGTTCATCAGGCCATGAAAAGATGACCCATTCGTACTGATAAGCTGATATGATCACCATTAACCGTACTGAATGGAAGGATTAAACTCAACGGACCATGGACTGTCCGTACTAGTCCCATCAGTACATGAAAAATGACCCATATGTACTGATAGGCTGATACGATCAGCCATCCGTACTGCCTGGATGGACTAAGGATTGTTAAGCCTGGTCCATAAGGCCATGGAAGATCGACCCATACATACTGATAGTCTCATATGATCAGCCTTATCCATACTGAATGGAAGGATTTAACTAAACGGACCGTGGACTGTCCATACTGGTCCCATCATTACATGAAAAATGACCCAAAGTACAGATAGGCTGATACGATAAGCCATCCGTACTGCCTGGATGGACCAAGGACTATCTAAACTGGTCCATCAAACCATGAAAAATCTACCCATACGTACTGATAGGCTGATATGGTCAGCATTATATGTACTAAATGGAAGTATTTAACTCAACGGATCATGGATTGTTCAGACTGGTCCCATCAGTACATTATAAATTACCAATACATACTTATAGGCTGATACGATCAGCTATATATACTGCCTTGAAGGACCAAGAACTGTCCAGACTGTTCCATCAGGCCATGAATAATCGACCCACAAATATTGATATGCTGACATGATCAGCCTTATCCATACTGAGAGGAAGGATAAAATTCAGCGGACCATGGACTGTCCGTACTGAACCCATTAGTACATGAAAAATGACCCATACTTACTGATATTCTGATACGATCAGCCATCCGTACTGCCTGGAAGAACCAAGGCTGTTCAGACTTGTTCATCAAGCCATGAAAAATCGACCCATACATACTGATAGGCTGATATGATCAGCCTTCTGTACTGCTTGGAAGGACCAAGGATTGTCCAGACTGCCCATCAAGCCATGGAAAATCAACTCATACGTACTGATAGGCTGATATGATCAGCCTTAACCGTACTGAATAGAAGGATTTAACTCAACAGACCATGGACTGTCCGGACTGGTCCCATCAGTACATAAAAAATTACCCTTACATACTGATAAGATGATACGATCAGCCATCCGTACTGCCTGGAAGGACCAAGGACTGTCCAGACTTGTCCATCAGACCATGAAAAATTGACCCACACGAACTGATAGGCTGATATGATAAGGTTTATCTGTACTGAATGGAAGGATTTAACTCAACGGACCAAGGACTGTCCAGAGTGATCCCACCTGTACATGAAAAATGACCCATACGTACTGATGACTGATACGATCAGTCATCCGTAGTGCCTGGATTGACCAAGGACTTTTCGGACTGGTCCATCAGGCCATGAAAAATCTACCCATACATACTGATAAGATGATATGATCAGCCTTATCATACTGAATGGAAGGATTTAAGTCAAGGGACCATGGACTGTCCGAACTGGTCCCATCAGTACATGAAAAATGATCCATAAGTACTGCTAAGCTGATACGATCAGCCATCCGTACTGCCTGGAAGGACCAAGAACTGTCTAGACTGGTCCATCAGGGCATGACAAATTGACCAACACGTACTGATAGGCTGATATGATCAGACTCATCCACACTGAATGGAAGGATTTAACTCAACGGACCATGGATTGTCTAGACGGGGCCCATCAGTACATGAAAAATTACCCATATGATCAGCCTTATCTGTACTGAATGGAAGGATTTAACACAACGGACCATGGACTGTCAAGACTGGTCCAATCATTACATGAAAAATGACGAATACGTACTTATATGCTGATATAAACTGCCACCCGTACTGCCTGGATCGGTCAAGGATTGTCTAGACTGGTCCACAGACCATGAAAAATTGACCCATACGTATCGATAGGCTGATATAATCAGCCTTATCGGTATTAAATATAAGTATTTAACGCAACGGATCATGGACTGTTCAGACTGGTCCCATCAGTGCATGAAAAATGACCCATATGTATTGATAGGCTGATACGATCAGCCATCCGTACTGCTTGGATGGACCAAGGACTGTCTAGACTTGTTCATCAGGCCTTGAACAATGGACACATACATATTGATAGGCTGGTATGATTAGCCATCCGTACTGCCTGGAAGGACCAAGGCTGTCCAGACTGGTACATCAGACAATAAAAAATTGACCCATATGTAATGATAGGCTGATATGATCAGCCTTATCCGTACTGAATGGAAGTATTTAACTCAAAGGCCATGGACTGTCCAATCTGGTCCCATCAGTACAAGACTGTCCAGTCTGGTCCCATCAGCCTTAAGCGTACTAAATGGACGGATTTAACTCAACAGACCATGGACTGTCCGGACTGGTCCCACCAGTACATGAAAATTACCCATACTTACTGATAGGATGATACGATCATCTGTCCGTACTGCCTGGAAGGACCGAGGACTGTCCAGACTGGTACATCAGACCATNCTTAAAGAATTGATCCGACCAACACCTTAGCTAATCATTAACAAGCTCTGATCAGAACAGGTCTTAGGCAAGGTGATGAAGCTTACCACAACAACTGATGGCCTAAGAACTCAGATGCTCCTCCCCTTTAAAATGAACTTGCGACTGTACTGTTTTTAAAAAAGAAATCAAAATCGGTTAATCACAAAACATGACACAGTCTAGGGTTTTCTCTGGACTTTCTCACCTTCTGATCTTCTATACATCAGGGAAATATACTAGAGGATGAAAGAGAGTCGTCCAAGGTCTTCTCTAATTTTCTCTGATTTTTCCTTTTAATTTCCTCTCACTTTTTCTCTCACTTTTTTTCTTCTTTCTCACTGTTTTTCTCTGAAAATATTTCTCTGTTTTTCTTGTGGTAATGGACGACCAAGCAGGTGGAGAGGGAGTTAAATAGCTGAGGAAGTTACTTAAGGTGAGTGTTTCACTCAGAACAAAGTAAAGCAGGGACTGGACAGGTGGAACGCTGTTTCAGCTTTTCCAGCAGCAAGCTGCTTACCTTCCCCCCCCCCCCCCCATTAAGAAAGCTGCAAGGAGCTGGTGACAATCATGTGATTGAATTAATGAGCAATCAGGCTGGCAGCTTGTGACTTGCAGGTGCCAGTTACTAAATAAGAAAGCAAGTAGGTGAAAATCATGTGCATCGCACATGACCGGCCAAGTAGCTGAACGGTCTTTTTGAGCAGTTTTCGACCAAATGTACCCCGTCCATCAGATCTCGTCTTTCTCTTAGATAAACTCTTTCATATTTAATAAAACTCGACAAAATAGTTAAAACTCGACCACAACTATCAAGGGAAGATCTTTCGACCACACGACAGTCTCATCAAGACATTAATTCTCCTGGTCGGTTTTATTTTTAAAAATCTGATCGACCAACTCCAAACTGGGCGAGCGGAATTTTTCTCGACCAAAAATTCATTGGTTTGTGAGGGTTATTACACCGACTGTCCTTGTTAATCATTACTCTGATCCCGAAGGCCAACATAATAGGACAATCCTATAATGTTATCCCATGCTAATGAATACATAGCGTAGGCTTGCTTTGAGCACTCTAACTTCTTCAAAGTAACAGCTCCAAAGGCAAGACACAGCCAGTTAAGGACAGGAGCGTATCACCGACATAAGGGACAATCCAACCGGTGCTCACCAAAGGCGGACCGGGTGACCCATCCCAAGGTTCAACTACAAGCTTTTTAACTGCAACAACTTAAATATACGCTATTGGAGCTGGAATTGCCGTGGCTGCTGGCACCAGACTTGCCCTCCAATGGATACTCGTTAAGGGATTTAGATTGTACTCATTCCAATTACTAGACTCAATGAGACCGGTTTTGTTATTTATTGTCACTACCTCCCCGTGTCAGGATTGGGTAATTTGCGCGCATACTGCCTTCCTTGGATGTGGTAGCCGTTTCTCAGGATCCCTCTCCGGAATCGAACCCTAATTCTCTGTCACCCGTTACCACCATGGTAGGCCACTATTCTACCATCAAAAGTTGATGGGGCAGAAATTTGAATGATGCGTCGCCAGCACAAAGGCCATGCGATCCGTTGAGTTATCATGAATCATCAGAGCAATGGGCAGAGTGTAGAATCCCTGTCCTGCAGTCTGAGCTGGATCAGTCCAAGGTCGAGTATTACTTGAACTGATGAGACGAGCCAGTCGTGGTCCGGATAGTATTGGTCGGTTTAAGACAATACTGTTTGGTCCAGACTTAGCTGGTCGGATTCAGACAAGCCAGTTGGACTTGTCATCCGAGCTCAGCTAGTCTATGTACGGGTGTACGTCCTGGTGGGATTGATTACTGAGCCAAAAATATACTGATAGGTCAAGCAAATGTTGGGAACAGTTATCTGGCGGTTACTGGATTTATGAACTGCTTGGCGGTTATCAAGAGCAGTTACCGAGTAGTTATGGAACGGTTACCTACAGCGGTTACCGGATGGTTATTGGGCGGAATTGAACAGCTGGGGCAGTTAAGGAAGAAGTTCGAGAACGGTTCCGGACAGTTTCTTAACCTCTTAGAAAAACTGTCACTTGGCGGCTGGGCTGAGGGAGAGAGACTGCCGTGGGCAGTTAATGAATTGATTGGGCGCGGGAGCGGTTATGTCTGCATAGAAACAGCTCATCTGAATCCTTTAAGTGGGATTGCACGGATCAGAAGAGGGACATCTCTTTCTTACACAACCTCTGGACAGAGAGAAAAAGAGAATGAGCACCGAGAGACAGTTCTGGAGACGATTATTGGAGAAAGACTGATCAGAACAGAGCCATTGATGGTTGGAAGGCCAATCCGAGTTTTAGTTGGTGGGCGCGAGTCTATCTGTTTGGATAGGGAGTGGTTCTGGTCCGTACTCGATCGCTTCGAGTCTATTGATCCATGGAGGAGACAGTTATAGTCGACAGTGATCAATCTGAAGCTAAGAGAATGACTTGTTGGTGTAGTCTCCACAGATCGTAGCGGTGTACTGGCTGGATCGCGTGGATACTGAATGATCGGCAGTTATGCTCGATGGGGGACCAAATCTTAAGCCGGGGAAGACGATTCCTGTAAGAACCCGACCCAGCCGACTAGGACGCGGTCGACGCCTCACGTCGCTCGGTCCGCACAGTGACCAAACCTCTCAATTTTTTCGCGATTTATTTATAATATCTAAATTAGACTTTAGCCTAAGACTAGCTTAGTCATTCCCTAGCTTAGATCCTTTCAACTTATGCACAGCGGAATATTCTCTACTTAACCATTGGACTAACTGCAATCGAATACAGGTCCGGTCAAATCACCTCAGCTAATGGTTAGTACACTCAACTACCAGCTAACTTAAAGGTCGATCCTACCTAAACCAAGTCATACCAGTTTCGAGGGTCCGTCCTCCTGAACGATTCTATCTAGATCTATGCAAGAATTGCTAGATCTTACCTTGGCCACATCCACTGAGCTTTTTAGCTCATTGTCTTAGCTGTGCCCAGCTTATTCAGCTAGTTTGTCCAGCTCCGCTGAGCTGAACAACTTCACTTGAGCTTTCACTTGCTCTCGTCCAGCTGATCGAGCTGCAAGGTAGCTTCGCCCAGCTCCCCGTCTACTCGTACATCTCTCATATACTTGCATAAAATCTCCCTTAGGTACTTAGTCATTCAACCAACCATCCCCCACTGACCAAGCAACCTTTGAGAAGTCTTCAATGCTAAATGACATGCATATAGCTGTTATCGGCTCATGCATCCCTCAATATCCTTTGTAAGATATAATAACAATTCCAACTCAAGGACTAACAATGCTAACCAGATCCTAAGTCAATCAACCAACCACCCCACATGACTCAGAACTGATGAGTCTTCACACATACCTAACCGGCCATGGAACTATGTCCCACTAGACCCGATCAGTCTTATTCATACAACCGATACATCCTTTGATCACTTAGCTCAGACACCTTGATCCATCAACCAAGTATCATCTCTTCCTTACTAACCCAGGATCAGATCCCACACGGCCTTCCTTACACAAGTACGCCCAGCACAATACTAGTGGTCTACAGGACCTAGTATTGGCAGTACTCTTCTTCATGCCTCTCAGCCAATGCTTAGCACATAGCTTACCAACTCCAAGGTTGATAACTAACATTCCTTATGATCAATATCATAAGTGACAAACACATCTCAGCACACAAGCATATGATCAGATAACCTAACACAAGGATCTGACCTCAATATACCCTCAGGTGCAATTTTGACCTCAAGTAAACCTGCTCCAAAAATTAATTAAAATTCATGAAAACTCCTGATATATCCCCACTAAGAGATTCCAATAATAAGAATTCAATGAATCGACCCAGATCCATATGTGTTCCGATCGTGATCAGGCCATCCGGTTAGAGGGTGATATAATTAAATCAATTCCTAAAAACTATTTAAAATTCATCTAAATTCATTATAAATCCCCACTAAGAGAAATACATGATTAGAATTCAACAATTCCTTCAGAAACTATTAAATAATGAACACAATCAGTCTGGCCAAAGGCCAAGGACTACCTTCCTTACCAGGGGAGACCATGCTCCTCAAAGCACGCCTCCATCAAGCCCTTATCACATAATTCCAGTATTGATAATATCCAATCATGGGTCGTGCCCATCATCCCTTCCAAAGAACTTCTATGGAACCAGTTTCTGCACAGCATCCGCCTTTAAGGCTGTTCGTGCCTTTGAGAGTGGAGTCCGGCTTTCTCCCTTCTCTCCTAACCATTTTCGTGTAATCCCAAGATATATAGGAATCCTAGGGTGTGTTCATACATGATCAAACATTACCCAGGGGTCGTGCATCAGTTCCCCCTTCAATGCCCAGGAAACTGCCTTTCTACACACATGTGCCTTCAAGGCTGTCTCAGCCTTTGGAAGTGGGATCCGGTCCTCTATCTTCTCTCCTGGTTATTTTCGTGTGTTCTCAGGATCTGTAGGATGTTTTTGGTGATATCATCACGGATCAAAGCGATCAGGAAGTCGTTTATAACTTCCCCCCCCCCTTGATCTCTCCCAAAACTGTCTCTTTGTGGCCTTCACACCACTCTTGGTCGTGGATGTTGAATCCGACCATCTCTATGTTTTTCTCTGATTTTCTTTGTGTTTCAGGGTATGGGAAGAAGCCATGGGGTTCCTGCAAACACACGGCCTTTACTGAACAATCATCCTTACCGGATTCACCAAACAAGCAATATCAGCCTTGTTATGGGCCGATCGCTCTTTCCCTTTCTCCTCTTGTCTCTCTGGACTTTTCTCTCTGTTTATTATGAGTAACTGGTGGCAATTTTCGTGACCAGTGTCCCATATATATATAAGAAGGCGTGGGTAACTGCCCTGGCCAATGAGTGCCATTTGGTAGGCATATGGGCACCTCTTGCTCCCTTTGCACCCCATCAACCATAACTGCCTCCCTTGCAATCCCTTGCCCAGTAACAGTCCCCTGGCATATACCCCACGAGCCTAGACTCAATCCCCATCCCATGGACCAAGAATGGCCTGACTGATGCGTGTCCCCGCACCATGATCCATCCGGGCGATCCTAACCAGGATCGGGGATACTACAAGTCTCCCCACTTATGATGGATTCGTCCTCGAATCCAGTGGTGCTGACCTCTTGTCTCATGACAAAGGTTCCAACCGAACTCCTTTGCACCCGGAACATGGAACATGATGGATTGATTCTCCTAACCAATCCGTTTGCATCTCCTCCATGTTTTTTCTCACTGATCACATCTTTGATCAGCATATCAAGAGGTCTCCCCCACATTATATGGATTTAACCCAAAACTTTATCAAGTGATCCATATGGTTTTCTCTTATGGCACCCTTATTTGGCTACCTTGACCACAGACAAGGGTCCATCAACGACCCATACAAAGACATGACTGGCGTCATTGGCCCAACTCTCAGGTTATGTTCCTAATAGAGACCAAGTCCATATATCTCTTTAGAATATCGTCTACTCTAGACTTTATTCTTTTCGGATCTTAGTCCATGACTGGATCAAATTCAGTCCCTAGGAACATACTGCGTACTCAAGTATTAGTAGATTTAACCAATCTCCAAGCCACTTGATGCACCAGCCAAATCATAGCGAACATATTCCAATCTTTAGGCCGCTCACTCTACAATGAGTCCTAACAGATTGTTTTGTTTACTTAAGTCCTTCCCGGACACTAAGGTTTATGATTCCAGCCACAACTTGATGGATCATTCCTTAACCAGCCACAGCCTTTCCCAGCTTGGACATATTGCGGTCTTAGTCTCTACAAGACTAAACCGCCTCAACTTGACTTCTGTCCATCACCGGACTTTGTCATCTTTCGATCCTGGTCCATTTAGGACATGATCATATTCCGGTCCTGGTCCACTCAAGGACTCGACCGTGCATCCCGACCATAGGTCCTTTTCCGAATAGGTTGTGTCCTGATCCTTGTCCCTCACCAGACTTGATAATATTGCGGTTCTGGTCCACTCCGGGACTCAACAGTCTCACCCCAACCATAGGTCCCTCTCCGACTTGGTTGTAATGCGATCCTTGTCCCTCACTGGACTAGATCGTCTTTAACCCAACCCTAGGTCAATCTCCGACTTGGTTGTACTGTGATCCTCGTCCCTCACTGGACTTGACCTCATTCGGACTCATTTGAGTATGCCAACCCTTGTCCCTCTCTGGACGGTTGCATACCAAACCTGGTCCTCAATTGCACGGTCATCTCGGCAAGAGCCATTCTGTAGGGACTTTTGGATGATAGGGCGGTCCCTGATTCCAGTTCTATTATGAATGGGTCCGACCTAACAGGGGGAATGCCCTGTAGTGACCTAAACACATCATGGAAATCTCGGACCAGCAGTATTCCCTCCGGGTCACCACCCCGTATGACCTCCTTAGTGGCGATTGTGGCCAGATAAGCTTCACAACCCTTCCTCAGCATCCTCTCAACATGGATTGCTGACACCACCAAACATACAGAGATCGGATGTATACCTTGGAACCTGATCGGAGATCCACACCCACTCTCAAACTGCACGTGCTCCTGGTGACAGTCAAGAGTGGCCCGATTCTTTCCAAGCCAGTCCGTACCTAATATAACCTCATGATTCTTTAGGTTTACTACCACAAGATCCACATGCATGACCCTGTCTTGGATCACCACTGGGATGTCCTGAATCACCCCTAGTGAACTTATAACTTGCCCACCGGCCGCGTTCACTACCCCAGGACAATGCCCTGTTCCCAACTGGAACAACCCCTTTCCGAGAATCCCTGGACTCACAAAACTATGTGTAGCTACAGTATCGAAAAGTACGTGTGTTTCCACACCACCAATCATTAAGTACTTAGATGAGTAGGATTTCAGTTTGATCACACATTTGGAAAACATCTTATACCATTCTTCAAGGCATCACACTTCTGTGAACGTCCCATACCATTCACAAAAGTGTTTATAGTATACCTCAAACCTCATCATACTAAGATACTTAACATCCTGTTTCCAATTCCTATTGGAATTGACCCATTCCATTCACTTAATCTTATGGAATCCTACCTTGACTTACACAAAGTCCAAGCTGATTCATCTGATCACAAGCTCACTCATGTACTAGCCATGTAGCTGCACGTTTTGAACAGCCACCAAGGAATAATACTAACCCCCAAGAGAGTGCTGCACGTTTCTTTCAACCTAAGCCAATCTCTGGTCCATGTTACTTCCCTTGTCCAGTTTGACCATAGAAAGATCTTGCATTGCGTCCATCTTCCATTACGTCTATTACTTCAAAATAACTAGATATCTAACCTTTCTGTTTTCAGGGGCTTGCCCTTTGAGAGTGCATGTTGGTAATCCGGCTCATCTTGGAACTTCCCCGTTCACAAGCATGAAACCCCATCTTACCTCAACTCTCACTTGGCTCACCACAGCTAAGGTTCCAAGTCATCTTAGTTTTCACAAATAATTTCGGTTTGGAACTCAACATCTTCGAGCACTGTCCTTAACAGGATCAACCTGGCTCTGATACCAACTTGTAAGACCCCGACCTGGTCGACTAGGCCCAGTAGATGCCAATACATCACTCGGTCCACACACTGACCGAACCTCTCAATTTTTTGTGATTTATTTATAATATCTAACTTAGACATTAGCCTAAGACTAGCTTAGTCGTTCCCTAGCTTAGATCCTTTCAACTTATGCACAGTGGAATATTCTCTACTTAACCATTGGACTAACTCCAATCTAATACAGGTCCGGTCAAATCACCTCAGCAAATGGTTAGTTCACTCAACTACCAGCTAGCTCAAAGGTCGATCCTACCTAAACAAAGTCAAACCAGTTCCGAGGTTCCGTCCCCCTGAACCATTCTATCTATATCTATGCAAGAATTGCTAGATCTTACCTTGGCCACATCCACAGAGCTTTTTAGCTCATTGTCTTAGCTGTCCCCAGCTTATTCAGCTAGTCTGTCCAGCTCCGCTGAGCTGAACCACTTCACTTGAGCTTTCACTTGCTCTCGTCCAGCCTCTCGTCCAGATGATCAAGCTGTGAGGTAGCTTCCCCCAGCTCCCCGTCTACTCGTACATCTCTCATATACTTGCATAAAATCTCCCCTAGGTACTTAGTCATTCAACTAACCATCCCCCACTGACCAAGCAACCTTTGGGAAGTCTTCAATGGTAAATGACATGCATATAGCTCTTCTCGGATCATGCATCCCTCAATATCCTTTGTAGGATATAATAACAAGTCCATCTCAAGGACTAAACATGCTCACCAGATCGTAAGTCAATCAACCAACCACCCCACATGACTCAGAACTGATGAGTCTTCACACATACCTAACCGGCCATGGAACTATGTCCCACTAGAGCCGATCAGTCTTACTTATACAACCGATGCATCCTTTGATCAATTAGCTCAGACACCTTGATCCATCAACCAAGTATCATCTCTTCCTTACTAACCCAGGATCAGATCACACACGGCCTTCCTTACACAAGTATGCCCAACACAATACTAGTGGTCTACACAACCTAGTATTGGCAGTACTCTTCTTCATGCCTCTCAGCCAATGCTTAGCACATAGCATACCAACGCCAAGGTTGATAACTAACATTCCTTATGATCAATATCATAAGTGACAAACACATCTCAGCACACAAGCATATGATCAGATAGCCTAACACAAGGACCTGACCTCAATATACCCCCAGGTGCAATTTTGACCTCAAGTAAACCTGCTCCAAAAATTAATTAGAATTCATGAAAACTCCTGATAAATCCCCACTAAGAAATTCCCATAATCATAATCCAATGCATCGACCCAGTCCATATGGATTCCGATCATGATCAGTCCAACCTGTCAAAAGGTGACATCATCAAATCAATTCCTAAAAACTATTCAAAATTCATTTAATTTCATGATAAATCCCCACTAAGAGTAATCCATGATCATAATTCAACAAATCTTCCGGAAACTATTAAATCATGACCACAATCAGTCTGCCAAAGGCCAAGGACTACCTTCCTTACCAGGGGCGACCATGCTCCTCCAAGCACGCCTCCATCAAGCCCTTCTCACATAATTTCAGTATTGATAATATCCAATAATGGGTCGTGCCCATCATCCCTTCCATAGAACTTCTATGGAACCAGTTTCTGCACTGCATCCGCCTTCAATGCTGTTCGTGCCTTTGAGAGTGGAGTCCGGCCTTCTCCCTTCTCTCCTAACCATTTGCGTGTAATCCCAAGATGTATAGGAAGCCTAGGATGTGTTCATCCATGATCAAACACTACATGTGCCTTCAAGGCTGTCTCAGCCTTTGGAAGTGGGATCCGGTTCTCTATCTTCTCTCCTGGTTATTGTCGTGTGTTCTCAGGCTCTGGAGGATTTTTGGTTGATATCATCACGGATCAAAGCCATCAGGAAGTCGTTCATAACTTCCCCCCCTTGATCTCTCCCAAAACTGTCTCTTTGTGGCCTTCACACGACTCTTGGTCTTNGGTTCTCTATCTTCTCTCCTGGTTATTGTCGTGTGTTCTCAGGCTCTGGAGGATTTTTGGTTGATATCATCACGGATCAAAGCCATCAGGAAGTCGTTCATAACTTCCCCCCCTTGATCTCTCCCAAAACTGTCTCTTTGTGGCCTTCACACGACTCTTGGTCTTGGATGTTGAATCCGACCATCTCTATGTTTTTCTATAATTTTATTTGTGTTTCAGGGTATGGGAAGATTCCATGGCGTGCCTTCAAACCCAAGGCCTTCACTGAACAATCATTCTTACCGGATTCACCAAACAAGCAATATCAGCATTGTTATGGGCCGATCTCTCATTCCCTTTCTCCTCTTGTCTCTCTGGACTTTTCTCTCTATTTATTATGATTAACTGGTGGAAATTTTCGTGCCCAGGGTCCCATATATACAGAAGAAGACGTGGGTAACTGCCCTGGCCGAATGGGTGCCATTTGGTAAGCAAATGGGCAACTCTTGCTCCCTTCGCACCCCATCAACCATAACTGGCTCCCTTGACATCCCTTGGCAAGTAACTGTCCCCTGGCAGAGCCCCCACGAGCCTATACCCAATCCCCATCCCCTGGACCACCTGATCCATTGCCCCAATGGCCGGACCACATGGCCCATCCACCTGTACCGATCACAGCCCGGACTGGTCCAACTGCCCAAGGCCTGAACATTCCTCCTAGCTGAGATGAGCTGACTTCTAGCTGCCTCATATGTGTGAGCTAGTCCACCAGCTCCAGTGAGCTACCTCCAAGCTCCACCTAGCTGGTTGAGCTTCATATGGACCTTGTCCAGCTCTCTTTAGCTTGCCTCTTCCTTGTTTTGGTTAACTTCCAACTATCTGATTCCCTTAACCACGTTTTTGGACCATGACACTCCTGTCTTTAGGTCATATGGCCTGACTAATGCGTGTCCCTGCACCATGATCCATCCGGGCGATCCTAACCAGGATCGGGGATGCTATAATTACGACTGGTATGCGGATAACTGGAAGCCTCGTGTGCGTGCACGGATCAAGAACCCATGTCTGGCGGTTATGATGGTTTATGCGGGTCTGAGTTTGATCTCGAGGCTATGGGAGAGAGACTGTGTGATCGAGTAATGGTTGTACTGAAGCGAGCAATTTGATGCTCCTATTGGTGGGTCTGGTCCGTCTACGGATGGTGTTGAATGCTGTGACTGGAGCGCGAGTGTACTCTGGATGCGATGACTTATGTCATTGGTCTGTTCTGCTAAACTGAAGGGTTCAGTTCAATTCGCAGTGTTTGCTAACTCTAACTGTCATCCTAGCAAATCACTAAGAATCACAACAATACAAACAACATGTACCTTACTGCCTCGAGTAGTTGGATCTTGGCTTGTCCGAGTCCATCCAATTGATCCAACATGCCATCATCTTGCTTCCATGCCTAGCTTAGCTTGATCAGATACTTAACAAAATCCCCTTGTCTCTTAGTCACTCAACCAACCATCCCCACATGACTAAGTAAACCGGAGAGACGGCTCAGTCCATTCGAGCCATCCAGAATAGTCAGTACGCTAGCCATACTCAGCATTCCAAAACTAGTTTCTGATCACTCCATGATCAGACAGTACGCTACTCGGCCCAACAGCCCTCGGAACAGTCAGTAATACCACTCGGTATGGTGATATCAACCAACAATCAATCACCTACATCCAGTCGTCAAGTGGAAAACTAGATAAATCCTTCCATGCATTATGAGTTAATTTTCATGTACTGATGGGACCAGTCTGGATAGTCCATGGTCCGTTGAGTTAAATCTTTCCATTGAGTATGGATAAGGATGATCATATCAGCCTATCAGTACATATGGTTCAATTTTTCATGGCCTGATGGACCAGTCTGGACAGTCTTTGGTCCATACAGGCACTACGGATGGCTGATCGTTTCAGTCTATCAGTATGTATGGGTAATGTTTCATGTACTGATTGGACCAGTCCGGACAGTCCATGGTCCGTTGAGTTAAATCCTTCCATTCAATATGGTTAAGACTGATTATATTAGCCTATCAGTACGTATGGTTCGATTCTTCATGGCCTGATGGACCAGTCTGGACAGTCCTTGCTCCAGACATGCAGTATGGATGGCTGATCGTATCAGCCTATCTATCTGTATGGGTCTTTTTCATGTACAAATGGGACCAGTCTGGACAGTCCATGGTCCGTTGAGTTAAATCCTTCCATTCAGTACGGATAAGGCTGATCATATTAGCAAATCAGTACGTATGGGTTGATTTTTCATGGCTTGATGGACCAGTCTTCACAGTCCTTGGTCCACCAGGCAGTACGGATGGCTGATCGTATCAGCCTATCAGTTTGTATGGGTAATTTTTTATACACTGATGGGACCAGTCTGGACCGTCCATGGTCCGTTGAGTAAAATCCTTCCATTCAGAATGGATAAGGGTGATCATGTCAGCCTATCAGTATGTATGGATCGATTTTTCATGGCCTGATGGACCAGTCTGGACAGCCCTTGGTCTTTCCAGGCAGTAAGGGTGGCTGATCGTATCCGCTTATCAGTACGTATGGGTCATTTTTCAGATACTGATGGGACCAGTCCGGACAGTCCATGGTCGGTTGAGTTAAATCCTTCTATTCAGTACGGATAAGGCTGATCATATAAGCCTATCAGTTCGTATGGGTCAATTTTTCATGGCCTGGTGGACCAGTCTATACAGTCCTTGGTCCATCCAGGCAGTACTGATGGCTGATCCTATCAGCCTATCAGTACTTATGGGTCATTTTTCATGTGCTGATGGGACAAGTCCGGACAGTCCATGGTACGTTGACTTAAATCCTTCCATTCAGTACGGATAAAGATGATCATATCAGCCTATCAGTACGTATGGGTCGATTTTTCATGGCCTGATGGACTAGTCTGGACAGTCCGTGGTCAATCCAGGTAGTACGGATGGATGATCGTATCAGCCTATCAGTACCTGTGGGTAATTTTTGATGTACTGATGGGACCAGTCTGAACAGTCCATGGTCCATTGAGTTAAATCCTTCTATTCAGTACGGATAAGGCTGATCATATCAGCCTATCAGTCAGTATGGGTCGATTTTTCATGGCTTGATTGACCAGTTTGGACAGTCCGTGGCTCTTCCAGGCAGTACGGATTGCTGATCGTATCAGTGTATCAGTACGTTTCGGTCATTTTCAGGTACTGATGGGACCAGTTTGAACAGTCCATGGTCCGTTGAGTAAAATCCTTCTATTCATTACGGATAAGGCTGATCATATCAACCTATCAGTACGTATGAGTCAATTTTTAATGGCCTAATGGACACGTTTGGACAGGCCTTGGTCCTTCCAGGCTGTACGGATGGCTGATCGTATAAGCCTATCAGTACGTATGGGTCATTTTCAGGTAGTGATGGGACCAGTCCGAGCAGTCCATGGTCCATTGAGTTAAATCCTTCTATTCAGTACGGATAAGGCTGATCAATGGAACCTATCAGTACTTATGGCTCGATTTTTCATGGCTTGATGGACCAGTCTGGACAATCGTTGGTCCTTCTAGGAAGTAAGGATAGTTGATCGTATCAGCCTATCAATAATTATAGGTCATTTTTCATGTACTGATGGAACCAGTCCGGACAGACCATGGTCCGTTGAGTTAAATCCTTCGATTCAGTACAGATAAGGCTGATCATATCAGCCTATTAGTACGTACGGGTTGCTTTTGCATTGCCTGCTGGACCCGTCTGGACAGTCCTTGATCTATCCAGGTAGTACGGATGGCTGATCGTATCAGCCTATCAGTACGTATGGGTAATTTTTAATGTACTGGTGGGACCAGACCAGACAGTCCATGGTCCATTGAGTTAAATCCTTTCACTACGTCCATATAAGGCTGATCATATCAGCTTATCAGTCCGTATGGGTGTATTTTGCATGGCCTGATGGACCAGTCTAGACAATCCTTGGTTCTTCCAAGCAGTACGGATGGCTGATCGTATCAGCCTATCAGTACGTATGGGTCATTTTCATGTACGGATGGGACCAGTCCGGACAGTCCATTGTCCGTTGAGTTAAATCCTTCCATTTAATACGGATAAGGCTGATCATATCAGCCTATCAGTACGTATGGGTCGATTTTTCATGGCCTGATGGACCCGTCTGGACAGTCCTTGGTATATCCAGGCAATACAGATTGCTGATCGTATCAGCCATGCAGTACGTATGGGAAATTTTTCATGTACTGATGGTACCAGACAAGACAGTCCATGGTCCGTTGAGTTAAATCCTTCCACCCAGTACAGCGAAGGCTGATCATATCAGCCTATCAGTTCGTATGGGTCTATTTTTCATGGCCTGATGGACCAGTCTGGACAGTCCTTGGTCCTTCCAGGCAGTACGGATGGCTGATCGTATAAGCCTATCAGTACGTATGGGTCATTTTCATGTACTGATGGGACCAGTTCGGACGATTCATGGTCCATTGAGTTAAATCTTACCATTCAGTAAGGATAAGGCTGATCATATAAGCCTATCAGTACGTATGGGTCTATTTTGCATTGCCTTATGGACCAGTCTCTGCCATCCTTGGTCCTTCCAGACAGTAGGGATGGCTGATCGTATCAGCCTATCAGTATGTATGGGTCATTTTCATGTACTGATGGTACCAGTCCGGACAGTCCATGGTCCGTTGAGTTATATCCTTCCATACAATACGGATAAGGCTGATCATATCAGCCTGTCAGTATGTATGGGTTGATTTTTCATGGCCTAATGGACCAGTGTGGACAGTCATTGGTCCTTCCAGGCAGAACATATGGCTGATCGTATCAGCCTATCAGTCCGTATGGGTCATTTTTTATGTATTTATGGGACTAGTCTGGACAGTCCATGATCCGTTGAGTTAAATCCTTCGATTCAGTACAGATAAGGTTAATCATATCAGCCTATCAGTACTTATGGGTCAATTTTTCATGGCCTGATGGACCCGTCTGAACAGTCCTTGGTCTTTCCAGGCAGTACGAATGGCTGATTGTATCAGCCAAACAGTACGTGTAATGACTCTCACGAGCGGATATAATTTTGGTCGAGAAAATTCTGAAAATATCAGATTTGAGTTTAATCGATCATAATTAAAAATAAAAATCGAACTAATGAATTAATGGCTTGACGAGATTGTCTTGTGATCGAAAGGACTTCCCTTGATAGTTCTGGTCAAGTATTAATTATGTTGGTCGAATTCTATTCAAGCTGGACGAGTTTGGCTGAGGCAGAATTAGATTTAAAGGTCAAAAACAATTTTAGTCGAAAACTGTCCGAAAAAGATCGACCAGCTTCTTATTGTGTCTAAACCATCACATGACATCCACCTGACTGTTTTCTTAGCTTCTGTAGTAAATGTCACATGCAAGTCATGAGCTGCCTGTGTGCTTGTTCTTTTCTCCTTGATTAATTATGATTGGCTGGAGACTGCTTAAGGAGAAGGAAAGGACAGTGTGCTGCAGATTGATGAAGCAGGTCACCAGCTGGCTCCACTGCCCCTTGCTTTGGTTTCTCACCTGGTCCCTCTGTCACAAACCATCAGAATTATTTAAATCTCTCATTCAGATGCTTGCCCACGTCCAAAACACTTCACAAAAGTCCAGAGAATTTCAGAGAGAAAGAGAGAAAGAAAAACAGAAAAATTCAGTGAAAAATTCAGGAAATTAAATCAAGAAAAAATTGCTTGTGATCTGATCTTCAGTCCTTGATCAGGTGCTTATGTGAGGAAGATCAGAAGGTGAGATTTTATAAAATAAAACCCTAAACCAAGTCAGTTCAGATCATGATCAAACCTTGATCTTTCTTTTTCATCAGTCCAGCCACAAGCTTACCTTGGAGAGGAGAACCATCTAAGTTCATCCAACAGTTTGGATTTTGGGTAATCATCGTCTCCTTGTCCAGACCTGTCATGATAAGAGTTGGTTGATGTTTAGCTAAGGTCATGGTCGGATCTTCTTTCTAAGATGTTATATGGTTGAGTTCAGTTTAGTTTCGGTTTGAATCCATCATTTAAAATCGCTAGCAAAGCTGTTGTTGATTGATTGGAGTTAAACCAAACTGAACTCAGGATGATCTTGTCCTGAACTTTTATAACTGATTAGAACTATTCTTAGTGAGCATGGACTGAGCTGATATGAACCGAATTAATTGTTGTAGCTGGAACCAAATTGATCATGTGATCAAACCTCACTGTTTCAGGTCAGAGGTGAAGTAAGACTTCAAGTATCAAACCTGTTCATACTGTCGAACCTTGTCCTGTCTAGCTAAGGTGTAGTATTTCTAGTCCAATCAAGTCCACTTTGTCCCTTGGTCCATTCAGCTTGTTTAAGTGCAAGACGAGTCCTTTCCAAGCCAATTTCAAGACTGCTCTTTAGGTGAGTCTAGATAGATGTTGAGATAAATCATGAATGAGTACCTTATTAAGTTAGTAAAGTACTTGAAACATTAAGAATTGTGTTGTGTTTACACGTTGTACACACTTAACACTTAAATAAATAATTGGAAATCTTAATTGAGGTTAATCCTAATCTTAGTACTTGTTCACAAGTACAACTAAAATTATGAAATAATTATGGATTAATCTTGAACTAATCAAGGATTAATCTTGGATTAATTAAGGATTAATCTTGGATTAATTAAGGATTAATCTTAGATTAATTAATAATTAATTATGATTAATTAAGGAATAATCTTGGATTAATTAAGGAATAATCATGGATTAATTAAGGATTCACCTTAGATTAATTAATAATTAATTATGATTAATTAAGGCATAATCTTGGAGTAATTAAGGAATAATTATGGAAGTGTAAATCATGTGAAGTCTTGTTATATTCACTATCCCTAAAGTCCCCGCATTACCGTGACTTGGTCCTGCGAATGAAAAAAGGTCATGAAGACAGGATGATGGGGTAGCTCCCTGGAGACCGTGTACTGCATGACGATGCAGTCCTGAATGTTCATATGGACGTTCGAGGATGATGGTAGTGCTAACTCACTAAGCTTGGTTAGCCTTCGTGGTTTATCGGGTTTAGTATATATATTGTACTTATATGAAAGGTGACTAGCGGGTATTGTGGAAGGGGTGTTTAAAATAAGAATTCACAAGGATGATTGATATACTAAAGTATAGTACTAGTACTTGCATATTCATGTATTTGCATTTGATAATTGTTTGGTTTATTAATGATTGTAGTTTGATCTAGATTCACTGAGTATACTAGTTTCTCATGACTCATTGTGTGTGCAGGTAACCCTTAGGCGGGAGACTTACTCTTTTGGACGAAAGGAACGGCCAACCAGGGGTAGTATTTTGTTTTCCTTGCAACGAACCTTTTGTTGTATATTTATTGTAAAATGTTGTTGGGGAATAGGTCGTAGGGTAAAACTATAACGCTTTGTAAAATGTTAAAGTAAATAAATAATGTATAAATGAATGTTTATAAATCACGAGTTCTCATATGATATTAGTCCTTGTCCGGGAAGAACTAACTATCGGGTATTGCTTGGTCGGGTTGAAAAGCCTAGAGTGATATCCGATAGGAGCGTTGGTGTTCTTTGGTTGTTGGTGTAAGGTGATCGGTTGTATTCCGAGAACCTCGGGTAGACCATCTGGGAACATCGACCGTGTCACTTACGGTCATCTACGATCAGAGGTGTCACAGTACGTATGGATCATTTTTCTTGTACTGATAGGATCAGTCCGCATAGTCCATGGTCCGTTGAGTTAAATTCTTCCGTTCACTACGGATAAGGCTGATCATATCAGCCTATCAGTACGTATGGGTCAATTTTCCATGGCCTGATGGACCCGTCTTGAAAGTCCTTGGTCTTTCAAGGCAGAAAGGATGGCTGATCGTATCAGCCTTTCAGTACGTATGGGCCATTTTTATGTACTGATGGGACCAGTCCGGACAGTCCATGGTCCGTTGAGCTAAATCCTTCCATTCAGTATGGTTAAGGCTGATCATATCAGCCTATCAGTACGTATGGGTCAAGTTTTCATGGCCTGATGGACCAGTCTGGACGATCATTGGTTCTTCCAAGCAGTACGGATGGCTGATTGTATCAGCCTATCAGTACGTATGGGTCATTTTCATGTACGGTTGGGACCAGTCCAGACAGTCCATTGTCCGTTGAGTTAAATCCGTCCATTCAATATGGATAAGGCTGATCATATAAGCCTATCAGTACATATAGGTCGATTTTTCATGGTCTGATGGACCCGTCTGGACAGTCCTTGGTCTATCCAGACAGTACGGATGGCTGATTGTATCAGCCTATCAGTATGTATGGGTAATTTTTCAGGTACTGAAGGGACCAGACCAGACAGTCCATGGTCCGTTGAGTTAAATCCTTCCACTCAGTACAGAGAAGGCTGATCATATCAGCCTATCAGTCCGTATGGGTCTATTTTTAATGGCCTGATGGACCAGTCTGGACAGTCCTTGGTCCTTCCAGGCAGTACGGATGGCTAATCGTATAAGCCTATCAGTCATATGGGTCATTTTTCATGTACTGATGGGACCAGTCTGGAGGATTCATGGTCCGTTGAGCTAAATCCTACCATTCAGTACGGATAAGGCTGATCATATAAGCCTATCAGTACGTATGGTTCTATTTTTCATGTCCTGATGGACCAGTCTGGACAGTCATTGGTCCTTCCAGGTAGTACAGGTGGCTGATCGTATCAGCCTATCAATATGTATGGGTCATTTTTATGTATTTATGGGACCACTCTGGACAGTCCATGGTCCGTTGAGTTAAATCCTTCGATTCAGTACATATAAAGCTGATCATATCAGCCTATCAGCCTATCAGTACTTATGGGTCAATTTTTCATGGCCTAATGGACCCGTCTGAACAGTCATTGGTCTTTCCAGGCAGTACGGATGGCTGATCGTATCAGCCTAATAGTACCTATGGGTCATTTTTCTTGTACTGATGGGACAAGTCCGGACAGACCATGGTCCGTTGAGTTAAATCCATCGATTCAGTACAGATAAGGCTGATCATATTAGCCTACCAGTACGTACGGGTTGATTTTGCATGGCCTGATGGACCAGTCTGGACAGTCCTTGGTCCTTCCAGGCAGTACGGATGGCTGATCGTATAAGCCTATCAGTACGTATGTGTCATTTTTTAGGTACTGATGTGACCAGTCCGGACAGGACATGGTCCGTTGAGTTAAATCCTTACATTCAGTACGGGATAAGGCTGATCATATCAGCATATCAATACATATGGGTCGGGTTTCATGGCCTGATAGACCAGTCTGGACAGTCCTTGGTCCTTCCAGGCAGAACATATGGCTGGTCGTATGAGCCTCAGTACGCATGGTTCAATTTTCATGTACTGATGGGACCAGTCTGCACAGTCAACGGTCCGTTGAGTTAAATCCTTCCGTTCAATACAGATAGGGCTGAACATATCAGCCTATCAGTACGTATGGGTCAATTTTTCATGGCCTGATGGACCCGTCTGGACAGTCCTTGGTCTTTCCAGGCAGTACGAATGGCTGATCGTATCAGCCTATCAGTACGTATGGGCCATTTTTTATTTACTCATGGGACCAGTCCGTACAGGCCATGGTCCGTTGAGCTTAATCTTTCCATTCAGTATGGTTAAGGCTGATCATATCAGTCTATCAGTACGTATGGGTCAATTTTTCATGGCCTGATGGACCAGTCTGGCCAGTCCTTGGTCCTTCCAGGCAGTACGGAAGGATGATCGTATCAGCCTATCAGTACGTATGGGTCATTTTTCATGTACTGATGGGACCAGTCCGGACAGTGCATGGTCCTTTGAGTTAAATCCTTCCATTCAGTACGGATAAGGCTGATAATATCAGCCTATCAGTACGTATGAGTCGATTATGCATGGCCAGTTGGACAAGTCTGGTCAGTCGATGGTCCATGCAGGCAGTACGGATGGCTGATTGTATCAGCTTATGAGTATGTATGGGTCATTTTTTATGTACTGATGGGACCAGTCTTGACAGTCCTTGGTCCGTTGAGTTAAATCCTTCCATTCAGTACGGATAAGGCTGATCATATCAGACTATCAGTACGTGTGGGTAGAATTTTCATGGCCTGATGGACCAGTCTGGACAATCCTTAATCCATCCAGGCAGTACGGATGGCTGATCGTATCAGCCTATCAGTACGTATGGGTCATTTTTCATGTATTGATGGGACCAGTCTGGACAGTCCATGGTTCATTGAGTTAAATCCTTCCATTCAGTACGGATATGCATAAACCATTCCCCTTGGTACTTAGTCATTCAACGAACCAACCTTACTGACCATGCAACCTTTGGGAAGTCTTCAATGGTAAATGACATGCATATAGCTCTTCTCGGATCATGCATCCCTCAAGGACTAACAATGCTCACCAGATCCTAAGTCAATCAACCAACCACCCCACTTGACTCAGAACTGATGAGTCTTCACACATACCTAACCGGCCTTAGGGTCTAGCTCCAAACCTACTTCCCTGTCCGTACCTTCCACACCGTGTCCAAATTGGTTGAGAGGATGTCTATGCGGGAGACTAACCTGGCCGAGAAGGCTAAGTTGAATACCAAGAGCCACACGGCTTCTAGTGGTGGTAGCAGTGACCGGAAGAGGAAGAGGGACCAGGCTGAGGAAGGTAAACCTTAAAGTGGTAGGCCTGAGTGTCCCAAGTGTGGTAGACACCATGGAGGTGAATGCTGGAGAGAAATGGGAGATTGTCTCTGATGTGGTAAGATGGACCACGCAGCTCGTGACTGTCCTAGGCAGGAACAAGGGGCTAGTGGTGATACCAGGACTTGCCACTACTGTGGTAAGAAGGGGCATCTCCATAAGAATTGTCCTAGGCTGTCATTCGGGTCAAGCAAGAGCCGTGGAAAGGCTAGCAGGCCGGAGCAGAACCGTGGTCAGACCTCATCACCATGCATCTACGAGTTGTCCAAGGATGAGGACAAGTGTGAACCATTCCAAGCGATCACTGGTAATTATCTGATCTTGATCTTTTCAATTCAGTAGAATTGCATGGTACGGAACTTAGAATTGTTAGATACTTAGATTGGGTCATGTGTAGGGACCCTAAGTATTGGTGGTGTGGGAAAACACATACTTTTCGATACTGGAGCTACACATAGTTTTGTGAGTCCAGGGATGCTCGGAAAGGGGTTGTTCCAGCTGGGAACAGTGGATTATCCTGGGGTAGTGAACGCAGCCGGTGGGCAGGTAATGAGTTCACTAGGGGTGATTAAGGACATTCCAGTGGTGATCCAAGACAGGGTCATGCCTGTTGATCTTGTGGTAGTCCACCTAAAGAATCACGAGGTGATATTAGGTATGGACTGGCTTGGAAAGAATCAGGCAACTCTTGACTGTCACCGGGGGCGCGTGCAGTTTGAGAGTCGGTGTGGATCACCGATCAGGTTCCAAGGTATACGTATGATCTCTGGAGGCTTGGTAGTGTCAGGAATCCATGTTGAGAGGATGCTGAGGAAGGGTTGTGAGGCTTATCTGGCCACAATCTCCAATAAGGGGGTCGTAGGGGGTGGTGACCCGGAGGGAATACCGCTGGTCCGAGAGTTCCATGATGTGTTTAAGTCATTCACTACAGGGCATTCCCTCTGATAGATCGGACCCATTCATAATAGAACTGGTACCAGGGACAGCCCCATTATCCAAAAGTCCCTACAAAATGGCTCCTGCTAAGATGGCCAAGCTTAAGAAGCAACTTGAGGAGTTGCTGGACAAAGGTTTTATAAGACCAAGTGTGTCACCTTGGGGAGCACCAGTTCTTTTTGTGAAAAAGAAAGATGGTAGCTTCAGGTTATGTATTGACTATCGAGGGTTGAACCGGGTGACTGTGAAGAACAAGTACCCATTGCCTCGGAGATATGAGTTGTTGGATCAGCCCAGTGGTGCAAGGTGACTTTCTAAGATCGATTTGGCTTCAGGGTATCATCAGATCCCAAATGAACAATATGATCAGCCTTATCCGTACTGAATGGAAGTATTCAACTAAACAGACCATGGACTGTTCAGACTGGTCCCATCAGTACATGAAAAATGACCCATACGTACTGATAGGCTGATACGATCAGCCATCCGTACTGCCTGGAAGGACCAAGGACTGTCCAGACAGGTCCATCAGGCCATGAATAATTGCCCCATACGTACTGATAGGATGATATAATCAGCCTTAACCGTACTGAATGGAAGAATTTAACTCAACGGACCATGGACTGTCCGGACCGGTCCCATCAGTACATAAAAAATTACCCATACGTACTGATAGGCTGATACGATCAGCCATCCGTACTGCCTGGATGGACCAAGGACTGTCCAGACTGGGCCATCAGGACATGAAAAATAGACCCTAACGAACTGATAGGCGGATATGATCAGCCTTATCTGTAATGAATTGAAGGATTTAACTCAACAGACCATTGACTTTCTGGCCTGGTCCCATTAGTACATGAAAAATGGACCCATACGTACTGATAGGCTGATACGATCACCCATCTGTAGTGCCTGGAAGGACCAAGGATTGTCCAAACTAGTCCATCAGGCCATGAAAAATTGGCCCATACGTACTGATAGGATAATATGATCAGCCTTATCCATACTGAATGGAAGGATTTAACTAAACGGACCATGGACTGTCCGGACTGGTCCTATCAGTACTTGAAAAATGACCAATACGTACTGATAGGCTGATACGATCAGCAATCCGTACTGCCTAGAAGGACCAAGGACTGTCCAGACTGGGCCATCAGGACATGAAAAATAGACCCTAACGAACTGATAGGCGGATATGATCAGCCTTATCTGTACTGAATTGAAGGATTTAACTAAACAGACCATTGAATTTCTGGACTGGTCCCATTAGTACATGAAAAATGGACCCATACGTACTGATAGGCTGATACGATCACCCATCTGTAGTGCCTGGAAGGATTTAACTCAACGGACCATGGACTATCCAGATTGGTCCCATCAGTACATGAAAAATGACCCATACCTACTGATAGGCTGATAAGATAAGCCATCCGTACTGCCTGGATGGACTAAGGACTGTCCAGACAGGTCCATCATGCCATGAAAAATCGACCAATACGTTCCGATAGGCTGATATTATCATCCTTAACCGTACTGAATGAAAGGATTTAACTCAACGGACCATGGACTGTCTCGACTGGTCCCATCTGTAAATGAAAAATGACCCATACGAACTGGTAGGCTGATATGATCAGCCATCCGTACTGCCTGGAAGGACCAAGGACTGTCCAGACTGGTCCATCAGGCCATGAAAAATCGACCCATACATACTGATAGTCTGAAAACGATCAGCCATCCGTAGTTCCTGGAAGGACCAAGGACTGTCTAGACTGGTCCATCAGGCCATGAAAAATCGACCCATATGTACTGATAGGCCGATATAGTCAGCCTTATCTGTACTGAATGGAAGGATTTAATTCAACGGACCATGGACTGTCCAGACTGTTCCCATCAGTACATGAAAAATTACCCATACGTACTGATAGACTGATACGATCCGCCATCCGAACTGCCTGGAACAACCATGAACTGTCTAGACTGGTCAACCAGGTCATGAAAATTAGACCCATACGTACTGATACGCTAATATGATCAGCCTTATCCATATTGAATGGAAGGATTTAACTCAACGCACCATGGACTGTCCGGACTGGTCCCATCAGTACATGAAAAATGGAGCCATATGTACTGATAGGCTGATATAATCAGCCTTATCTATACTGAATGGAAGGATTTAACTCAACGGACCATGGACTGTCCAGACTGTTCCCATCAGTACATGAAAAATGACCAATACGTACTGATAGGCTGATACGATCAGCCATCCGTACTGCCTTGAAGGACAAAGGACTGTCCAGACTGTGCATCAGGCTATGAAAATCAACCCTAACGAACTGATAGGCTGATATGATTAGCCTTATTTGTACTGAATCGAAGGATTTAACTCAACAGACCATTGACTGTCTGCACTGGTCCCATCAGTACATTAAAAATGACCCATACGTACTGATAGGCTGATACGATCACCCATCCGTAGTTCCTGGAAGGACCAAGGACTGTCCAGACTAGTCCATCAGGCCATGAAAAATTGGACCATACGTACTGTAGGCTGATATGATCAGCCTTATCCATACTGAATGGAAGGATTTAACTCAACGGACCATGGACTGTCCGGACTGGTCCTATCAGTACTTGAAAAATGACCAATACGTACTGATAGGCTGATACGATCAGCCATCCGTACTGCCTAGAAGGAACAAGGACTGTCCAGACTGGGCCATCAGGCCATGAANCTGATATGATCAGCCTTATCCATACTGAATGGAAGGATTTAACTCAACGGACCATGGACTGTCCGGACTGGTCCTATCAGTACTTGAAAAATGACCAATACGTACTGATAGGCTGATACGATCAGCCATCCGTACTGCCTAGAAGGAACAAGGACTGTCCAGACTGGGCCATCAGGCCATGAAAAATAGACCCTAACGAATTGATAGGCGGATATGATCAGCCTTATCTGTACTGAATTGAAGGATTTAACTCAACAGACCATGGACTTTCTGGACTGGTCCCATCAGTACATGAAAAATGGACCCATACGTACTGATAGGCTGATACGATCACCCATTTGTAGTGCCTGGAAGGATTTAACTCAACGGACCATAGACTGTCCATATTGGTCCCTTCAGTACATGAAAAATGACCCATACGTACTGATAGGCTGATACGATCAGCCATCCGTACTGCCTGGATGGACTAAGGACTGTCCAGACAGGTCCATCATGCCATGAAAAATCGACCAATACGTACTGATAGTCTGATATTATCATCCTTAACCGTACTGAATGAAAGGATTTAACTAAACGGACCATGGACTGTCTCCATTTGTCCCATCTGTACATGCAAAATGACCCATACGAACTGGTAGGCTGATATGATCAGCCATCCGTACTGCCTGGAAGGACCAAGGACTGTCCAAACTGGTCCATCAGGCCATGAAAAATCGACCCATACGTACTGATAGACTGATATGATCAGCCTTATGCATACTGAATGGAAGGATTTAACTCAAAGGACCGTGGACTGACCGGACTGGTCCCATCAGTACATGAAAAATGACTCATACGTACTGATAGGCTTATACGATCAGCTATCCATAGTGCCTGGAAGGACCAAGGACTGTCTAGACTGGTCCATCAGGCCATGAAAAATCGACCCATATGTACTGATAGGCTGATATAATCAGCCTTATCTGTACTGAATGAAAGGATTTAACTCAACGGACCATTGACTGTCTAGACTGGTCCCATCAGTACATTAAAAATGACCCATACATACTGATAGGCTGATACGATCACCCATCCGTAGTGCCTGGAAGGACCAAGGACTGTCCAGACTAGTCCATCAGGCCATGAAAAATCGGACCATACATACTGATAGGCTGATATGATCAGTGTAAGACCCGATCCTGGTCCAAAGGACCCAACTAGGACCCGAAGCCTTTCTTTCCTAGTCATGTAATTTTTGTTCACTTTTAAGGTCCAATATTTGTCTAAGTCATTTTTCAATCATATGAGGTTGAAGAATTTCGATTCCTAAGTCTATTCAGATAAGAGAAATTGTAGTCTTTATTAATATAAAACTTGTGATCCAATACATAGATTCAGTTGCACAATAGGCTATCATAAGTTCATGTGTTCATACTAACTAAACTATCTCACAACCCACACATCCATCCATAGCTCAGGTCTTCATGGTTCCTTGGCCTTGCCACGGTCCTGGTCTGATCCTGAAAGCAACATCATCACAAGACATATGTATGAGTACAATCCGATAACCTAACATACCAATTCTACATTGCATGGTTCGGTTCTCTTATTCTATACACTATATCCTATTGATTCAGTTCACAAGGCACACGGCCACACCCAGGACATTCCCCAGGACGTCCTGGACCATTATCCAACACGCGGCCTGACTGGTTCCATGTGGACCATTCCTTTGTCCACACCAAACCACAATCGACCATGGCTGGTTCCCAAATCTGACCTATCCAAATATATTCCCAAAAACTAAATAAAATTCATGACAATTCCCTAAAAATCCTAACTAAGAATAATCCATAATCAGAATCCAAAGAACCGGCCTCGATCCTATTGATCTCGGCCACAACCGGCCCAATTGGCCATAACTGACCATCCATGAATCAATTAGGTAAAACCTAATAAAACCCATGATAATTCATGATAAATCCCCACTAAGAGGAATCCATGGTCGGAATTCAATGAATCCCACCGGAGCATACAGAAGCCGACCAAGACCAGTCCGGCCTAAGGCCAAGGACTATGTTCCTGGACCGGCCAAAGCCTTGGTCCAGTCACACTAGGATGAACACGCCATCCATATAAAGAATATATAAGAAGGGGAGGGAATCAAATAAGTAAATGGGAAGAAATGGGTCTGGAACCACCAAAACCAACCACAGCCACACAGAATCATGCCGTGGCCATGGCAGGATGGATCGGTCCATCCCACTCACCTTGGGCGTGCGCTCTGGAGTGCTCAAGCCCTTCTCTAAATCCTTATCCTTGCCTCTTGTTCCCATCCTCAATCGATGTCCACTTCACACAAGCCAATTCCTGATCGGAATCCACCACCAATACCCACACGGCCAAGCCTTGATCAATCTCTCTCTTCCTCTCTTTGTTTCTCTCTGTCTCGATTTGGGAAGAGTTTTCCTTAGGGGAAATTGTGGCAATTATAGACCCCTAGGGTCTGTATTTAAAGGCCAGAACCGACCCCCAACTGCCTGGGCGAACAGGCATGACTTGTTGGCCGAATGGGTGCAACTTGCACCATTCGCACCCCTTCGCCCCAACTGCCTCCAACCGCCCCTTCTCTCCCTTATCCTCTTCGATTGCAAGCTCCAGTGTCCTGTCCACTGCTCAACCAACTTGTCCAAGACCCCAACAGGTCGGACCTCCCTTGGCCACCCAGGCCGGCACCATAACCGTCCCTGACCCGAGTCCCATGACCAAGACCCAAACCCTTCACCCAGCTGAGGTGAGCTGGTTGCTAGCTGCCCAGCTAAGTGAGCTAGTGGTCCAGCTACCGGAGCTGACTTAATCTAGTGGTTCAGCTGCTGTATCTGACCTAGTCGAGTGTGAGCTGCACCGAACTGTCCCTAGCTTGATCTAGCTGTCTGAACTAGATCCATGCCTTGTCCAACTGCCTTAGAACTCTTCCAACCTTTCCTCCCGTGCCTTCCTTCGATTCTGGTTAAGTCTCAGCCTACTGAGGCCCTTAACCATCCGTTCCAGCCATGATACGCTTGTCCTTAGGTCATGTGACCTGACTGGTGCGTCTCCTCGTACCATGGCTGTGCCCGAAGGCCTTATCCAGATTCAGGGACATGACAAGTCTCCCCCACTTGAGATGGATTCGTCCTCGAATCCGACCCTAAACTTGTCTCCATGGAAAACTGGCCATACCATTCTCAGAAGTCCGCTTTCATCCTTGCTTCGGTCTCCCAAGTTACTTGTTCTTGTCCATTGCAATCCCAAACAACTTTGACCATCTGTATGGTCTTCCTCCTCATGGCTTTTTCCATTCTATCCACAATCCGAACCGGACTTATCTCTAAGGTGAGGTTCGTGCCTAGGTCAGATGGAAGCTCTGGGACAACTATGTCTTGATCTGAAAGACATTTCCTCAGCTGCGAGACATGGAACACATTGTGGAATGCATCCATTTCGGTTGGTAGGTTCAACTTGTAAGCCACGGCACCAACCCTCTCTATGATCCGGAATGGACCCAAGTCCCTTGGATCCAGCTTCCTCCGGCCAGATACCCTCTTCCTACCCTTAAAGGTAATCATCTTCAAGTATACCATGTCGCCTACCCCAAACTCCACATGCTTTCTCCTTCTATCCGCATAGGACTTGTGGCGGTCCTGTGCCTCTTTCATCTTGTCCCTTATGAACTTGATCTTCTCAGTGGTCTCCTCCACAATCTCGGGCCCTATCATGCTGCGCCCACCTACTTGGGTCCAGCATAACGGTGTTCTGCAAGGTCGCCCATACAAGGCCTCATAGGGTGACATCCCTATGCTGGTGTGGTAGCTATTGTTATAGGCAAACTCCACCAGGGGCAGATGTCTCTCCCAAGAATCTCCCCAATCCAAGACACACGCCCTAAGCATGTCCTCTAATGTCTGGATGGTTCTTTCGGACTGACCATCTGTTTATGGATGGTAAGATGTACTCATGTTCACTCTTGTTCCCAAGGCTTTTTGGAAGCAAACCGAGGATCTCTATCTGAAACAAGGCTAGCCGGCACTCCATGCAGACGTACTATCTCATCAATATAAACCCTTACCAAGGGTTCCACACCATCAGTCTTCTTGATTGGTATGAAATGAGCTGACTTGGTGAAACGATCCACCACCACCCAGACTGCATCCTTCCTGTTTCTGGTCGTGGGAAAACCAGACACAAAATCCATGGTGATATGGTCCCACTTCCATTCTGGAATGAGTAGGTTCTGAAGTAACCCACTGGGTACTTGGTGCTCAGCCTTGACAAGTTGACAAGTAGGCCACTTCGCCACCCATTCGGCCACATCAGTCTTCATTCGGACCCAATGGTAATACCTCTTGATGTCCTTGTACATCTTGTTCAAGCCAGGATGCATAGAGAACTTAGACTTATGAGACTGACCCATAATCTCCTCCTTAAGTGCTCTCACATTTGGAACCCTGATCCTACCATGGACCAAGATGGTTCCATCCTGTGCCACCTGGTACCCTGTCTTATCATTCTGAGAAACCTTCTGAAGGTTCTCGTCCAAGCCTTGTGCTTGCCTAATCCTGGTTAGCAAATCGGCCTGGTTCACTGCCTCTAACCCCAATGGTTCGTCCTCGCTTACCAAAGTGTTCAAATGTAATGACCGGACCATACCTTCCAGTACATCCGCCTCCTTCTCGGCTGACACTTTAGCCCTTCTTCTACCTAGGGCATCAGCCACTAGATTTGCCTTACCAGGATGGTAAGCAATCTCAAGATCATAATCGGCCACAAACTCCATCCATCTTCTTTGTCTCAAATTCAACTCGGGCTGAGTGAATATATACTTGAGACTCTTGTGGTCGGTTAGGATCTGAACCTTGGCCCCATACAGATAGAATCGTCATATCTTCAGAGCACACGCTATTGCGGCCATTTCAAGGTCGTGGGTTGGGTAGTTACCCTCATGCTTCTTCAGTTGCCTAGATGCGTAGGCAATGACCTTACTGTGTTGAGTCAATACACATCTCAATCCAGTGATGGAGGCATCAGTGTATACCATATACGGTTGATCAGCCTCTGGCAGAACCAGGATAGGTGCATTTGTCAACATCTCCTTCAAGGCAGAGAAGCACTTTTCACACTCATCCGACCATACAAACTTCACATCCTTACCGGTTAGTTGTGTCATGGGTTGAGCCAAACTGGCAAACCCTTTGACAAACTTCCGGTAATATCCGGCCAGGCCTAGGAAACTCCTAACCTCTGTGGCATTCTTAGGCCATGGCCATCCTTGTATGGCCCTAATCTTCTCGGGATCAACTGAGACTCCCTGCTCCGACACAATGTGTCCAAGGAAACCAACACTCCTTTGCCAAAAACTACACTTGCTCAGTTTGGCAAAGAGTTTTTGTTCCCTCAACCGTCCCAACACAGCCCGTAGATGCTTCTCATGGTCTTCCTTATTCTTGGAGTATACTAATATATCATCTATGAAGATGATTACAAATTCATCCAAGAAGTCACGGAAGATACCATTCATAATCTTTATGAATGCTGATGGTGCATTGGTCAATCCGAAAGGCATGACCACAAACTCATAGTGGCCGGACCTAGTTCGGAATGCTGTCTTTCTAATGTTATTTGGTTCAATAGGGATCTGGTTATACCCCGAAGCCAAATCAATCTTAGAAAACCAATGTGCACCCCTGAGATGATGCAACAGCTCATCTATCCGAGGTAATGGGTACTTGTTCTTCACGGTGACCCGGTTCAACCCTTGGTAGTCAATACACAACCTGAAGCTACCATCCTTCTTTTTTACGAAAAGAACTGGTGCTCCCCATGGCGACACACTAGGTCGTATAAAACCTTTGTCCAGCAACTCTTCAAGTTGCTTCTTAAGCTCGGCCATCTCGGCAGGAGCCATTCTATACGGACTTTTGGATAGTGGGGCCGTCCCTGGTTCCAGTTCTATTATGAATGGGTCTGATCTATCAGGGGGAATGCCCTGCAGGGACCCAAACACATCATGGAACTCGCGAACCAGCGGTATTCCCTCCGGGTCACCACCCCCTATGACCTCCTTAGTGGCGATTGTGGCCAAATAAGCCTCACAACCCTTCCTCAGCATCCTATCCACATGGATCGCTGACACCACCAAGCATCCAGAGGCCGGACGTATACCTTGGAAACTCATCGGAGACCCACGCCCACTCTCAAACAGCACAAGCCCCCGGTGACAGTCAAGAGTGGCCCGATTCTTTCCAAGCCAGTCCATACCTAATATCACCTCGTCATTCTTTAGGTGGACGACCACAAGATCCACAGGCATGACCCTGTCTTGGATCACCACTGGGACGTCCTGAATCACCCCTAATGAACTCATAACCTGCCCACTGGCCGCGTTCACTACCCCAGGACAATCCCCCGTTCCTAAATGGAACAAACCCTTTCCGAGCATCCCTGGACTCACAAAGCTATGTGTAGCTCCAGTATCGAAAAGTACGTGTGTTACCACACCACCAATACTTAGGGTCCCTACATATGACCCAATCTAAGTACCTAACCATTCTAAGTTCTGTACCATGCAATTCTACTGAATCGAAAAAGAACAAGGTCAATAATTACCAGTGATCGCTTGGAATGGTCCAGCCTTGTCCTCATCTTGAGACAGCTCATACACCCTGGGTGTTGAGGTCTTTCCACGGTTCTGTTTTGGCGACTAGCCTCACCTCGGCTCTTGCTAGGCCCGGATGACAGCTTAAGACAGTCCTTGCGGAGATTTCCCTTCCTACCACAGTAGTGGCACGTCCTAGTATCACCACCAGCTCCTTGCTCCTGTCTGGGACAGTCCCGAGCTGAGTGGTCCATCTTGCCACAACGGAGGCAAGCTCCCATTGCTCTCCAGCATTCACCTCCATGGTGTCTTCCACACTTAGGGCACGCAGACCTACCACTTGAAGGTCTACCTTCCTCGGCCTGGTCCATCTTCCTCTTCCGGTCACTGCTACCACCAGTGGTAGTCGAGTGGCTCTGGATCCTTATCTTAGCTTCCTCAGCTAGGTTGGTCTCTAACCTGGCCATCCTTTCTACCAACTCAGACACGGTGTGGAAAGTGCGGACGGAGCAGTAGGTTCGGAGCTCCACCCTAAGGCCTCTAATGAACCGACGAACCTGTACTGATCCATCCTCCAGTTCCTTACCCACATAGCGCCTGAGTCGGTTGAACTCCTCCTCATACTCCCTAACCGTCCTGCGACCCTGTACCAGGTCCAAGAACTTAGCCTCCAAACAATCCCAAGCCTCAGCCGGGAAGTACTTGTGGTTGAACTCAACAGAATGTCGGAGAAGCGTTCAATGGTACCATTGGTACGCTTGTCCAGTGCCAACCACCTGTTATGAGCATCGCCCTCCAGGAAATGAACCGCTATGTCCTTCTGATACTTCTCCGGGCATCGAGTTGGGTTGAAGTTGCGGACCAGCCTGCTTCTCCATTCATCAGCCTCCAATGGGTCAACACTTCCAGCAAAGTGTTTGGTGCCCATCTTAGCTATGTGTTCCAGTAGCTTTAGGTAATCCATTCTCCTAACCGCCCTAGGTGGTGGGTCAATTTCCACCACCTCAGCCACCTGTTCCACTCGCCTACCAGCTAAGGGAACAACTGTAGGAATGGTTCCAGCTTGACCCACAGACGAGTTCACCAGTGGAGTGAACACTTGGGTCAGAGCTATCATTTGGTTACCCATAGCTTTCATAGCTTCCATCACATCCTTCATAGATGGATCTGTAGCTGGGTTAGCCATCCCAACTGTCACATTGCCCGCCGCCTCTACACGCCTATCCTGGCGACCAGCATGAGAGGACTCAACCTCATCCTCCAGCTCCCTGTGCTGATCATCAGCACCATCAGCTGGCCCGAGCTTCTGTTCCTGCTGAGTTCCAGCTCCATCCACACAAACCTCGGTTGGGTTGAGCTGAGCAATTGGTAGTCCGTCTCCAACATCAGCCCCATCCGGTTGGATAGGCACTTGGGCGGTTGGGTTAGCCCCATCCGCTTCTACCTGTCCGGAACCACCAGTTGCTTCCTTGCCCTTCCGAGATGTTTTAAACTTCCTTGTACCCTTGGGTTCAAATCAACACTCAAGGTTAGCACATAAACGTGTGAATATGCAAAACATACAATCGCTAAGACTAACACACAATCAATCAGACCTTACCATGAGACCCAGCCGGATGTGTGGTGATTTCTTATAACCCATAACAATCCTAGAATCAACTCCGCTCTGATACCAACTTGTAAGACCCGATCCTGGTCCAAAGGACCCAACTAGGACCCGAAGCCTTACTTTCCTATTCATGTAATTTTTGTTCACTTTTAAGGTCCAATATTTGTCTAAGTCATTTTTCAATCATATGAGGTTCAAGCATTTCGATTCCTAAGTCTATTCAGATAAGAGAATTTGTATCTTTATTAATATAAAACTTGTGATCCAATACATAGATTCAATGAATCCCACCGGAGCATACAGAACCCGACCAAGACCAGTCCGGCCTAAGGCCAAGGACTATGTTCCTGGACCGGCCAAAGCCTTGGTCCAGTCACACTAGGATGAACACGCCATCCATATAAAGAATATACAAGAAGGGGAGGGAATCAAATAAGTAAATGGGAAGAAATGGGCCTGTAACCACCAAAACCAACCACAGCCACACAGAATTATGCCGCGGCCATGGCAGGATCGATCGGTCCATCCCACTCACCTTGGGCGTGCGCTCTGGAGTGCTCAAGCCCTTCTCTAAATCCTTATCCTTGCCTCTTGTTCCCATCCTCAATCGATCTCCACTTCACACAAGCCAATTCCTGATCGGAATCCACCAGCAATACCCACACGGCCAAGCCTTGATCAATCTCTCTCTTCCTCTCTTTGTTTCTCTCAGTCTCGATTTGGGCAGAGTTTTCCTTAGGGGAAATTGTGGCAAATATAGACCCCTAGGGTCTGTATTTAAAGGCCAGAACCGACCCCCAACTGCCTGGGCGAACAGGCATGACTTGTTGGCCGAATGGGTGCAACCTGCACCATTCGCACCCCTTCGCCCCAACTGCCTCCAACCGCCCCTTCTCTCCCTTATCCTCTTCGATTAAAAGCTCCAGGGTCCTGTCCACTGCTCAGCCAACTTGTCCAAGACCTTAACTGGTCGGACCTCCCTTGGCCACCCAGGCCGGCACCATAACCGCCCCTGACCCGAGTCCCATGACTAAGACCCAAACCCTAGCTTGATCTAGCTGTAGCTGACCTAGTCGAGTGTGAGCTGCACCAAACTGTCCCTAGCTTGATCTAGCTGGCTGAACTAGATCCATGCTTTGTCCAACTGCCTTAGAACTCTTCCAACCTTTCCTCCCATGCCTTCCTTCGATTCTGGTTAAGTCTCAGCCTACTGAGGCCCTTAACCATCCGTTCCAGCCATGATACGCTTGTCCTTAGGTCAAGTGACCTGACTGGTGCGTCTCCTCGTACATGGCTGTGCCTGAAGGCCTTATCCAGATTCAGGGACATGACAATCAGCCTTATCTGTACTGAATGGAAGGATTTAACTCACCGGATCATGGACTGTCTAGACTGTTCCTATAAGTACATGAAAATTGACCCATACGTACTGTTAGGCTGATACGATTAGCCATCCGTACTGCCTGGAAGGACCAAGGACTGTCCACACTTGTCCATAAGGCCATGAGAAATGGACCCAAACGTACTGATAGGCAGATATGATCAGCCTTATCTGTACTGAATGGAAGGATTTAACTCAACGGACCACAGAACGTCTAGTCTGGTCCCATAAGTAAATGAAAAATGACCCATACGTACTGATAGGCTGATACGATCAGCCATCCGAACTGCCTGGAAGGACCAAAGACTGTCCATACTGGTCCATGGCTGTGCCCGAAGGCCTTATCCAGATTCAGGGACATGACAATCAGCCTTATCTGTACTGAATGGAATGATTTAACTCATTGGATCATGGACTGTCTAGACTGTTCGTATAAGTACATGAAAATTGACCCATACGTACTGTTAGGCTGATACGATTAGCCATCCGTACTGCCTGGAAGGACCAAGGACTGTCCACACTTGTCCATAAGGCCATGAGAAATGGACCCAGACGTACTGATAGGCAGATATGATAAGCCTTATATGTACTGAATGGAAGGATTTAACTCAACGGACCACGGAATGTCTAGTCTGGTCCCATAAGTAAATGAAAAATGACCCATACGTACTGATAGGCTGATACGATCAGCCATCCGAACTTCCTGGAAGGACCAAAGACTGTCCATACTGGTCCATCAGGTCATCAGAAATCGACCCATACGTACTGATAGGCTGATATGATCATCCTTATACGTACTGAATGGAAGGATTTAACTCAACGGACCATGAACTGTCCGGATTGGTCCCATCAGTACATCAAAAATGACCCATACGTATTGATAAGCTGATACGATCAGCCATCCGTACTTCCTGGAAGGACCAAGGACTGTCCAGACTTGTCCATCAGGCCATGAAAAATCAACCCATACGTACTGATAGGCTGATATGATCAGCCTTATCTGTATTGAATTGAAGGATTTAACTCAACGGGCCATGAACTTTCTGGGCTTCTCCCATTAGTACATGAAAAATGGACCCATATGTACTGATATACTAATATAATCAGCCTTATATGTATTGAATGGAAGGATTTAACTCAACGGACCATGGACTGTCAAGACAAGTCCCATCAGTACATGAAAAATGACCCATACGTACTGACAGGCTGATACGATCAGCCATCCGTACTGCTTGGATGGACTAAGGACTGTCCAGAGAGGTCCATCATGCCTTGGAAAATCACCAATACGTACTGATTGGCTGATATTATCATCCTTAATTGTACTGATTGGAATGATTTAACTCAACGGACCATGGCCTGTCAGGATTGGTCCCATCTGTACATCAAAAATGACCCATACGAACTGATAGGATGTTACGATCAGCCATCGGTAGTGGCTGGAAGGACCAAGGACTGTCTAGACTGGTCCATCAAGCCTTGAAAAATCGACCCATATGTTACTGATAGGCTGATATAGTCAGCCTTATCTGTACTGAATGGAAGGATTTAACTCAACGGATCATGGACTGTCCAGACTGTTCCCATAAGTACATGAAACATAACCCATACGTACTGATAGGCTGATACAATCAGCCACCCGTACCGCCTGGATGGACCAAGGACTGTCCAGACAGGTCCACCATGCCATGAAAAACTCACTAATACGTACTGATAGGTTGATATTATCATCTTTAACTGTATTGAATTGAAGGATTTAACTCAACGGACCATGGACTATCTAGACTGGTCCCATCTGTACATGCTAAATGACCCATACATACTGATAAGCTTATACGATCAGACATCCGTACTGCCTGGAAGGACCAAGGACTGTCCAGTGTTGTCCATAAGGCCATGCAAAATTGACCCATACATACTGATAGGCTGATATGATCAGCCTTATCTATACTGAATGGAAGGATTTAACTCATCGAACCATGGACTGTCCAGACTGGTCCCATCAGTACATGAAGAATGACCTATACGTACTGATAAGCTGATACGATCAGCCATCCGAACTGCCTGGAAGGACCAAAGACTGTCCAGACTGGTCCATCAGGTTATAAAAAATCGACCCACACGTACTGATAGGCTGATATTATCATCTTTAACTGTATTGAATGGAAGGATTTAACTCAACGGACCATGGACTGTCCAGACTCAGCCATCCGTACTGCCTGGAAGGACAAAGGACTGTTCACTCTAGTCCATCAGGCCATGAAAAATCAACCCATACGTACTGATAGGCTGATATGATCAGCCTTATTTGTACTGAATTGAAGGATTTAACTCAACGGGCCAGGAACTTTCTAGACTTGTCCCATCAGTACATGAAAAACAACCCATACGTACTGATAGGCTGATATGGTCAGCCTTATCTGTACTGAATGGAAGGGTTTAACTCAACGGATCATGAATTGTCCAGACTGTTCCCATAAGTACATGAAAAATGACCCATACCTACTGATAGGCTGAAAGATCAGCTATCCGTACTGCCTGGATTGACCAAGGACTATCCAGAGAGGTCCATCATGCCATGAAAAATTGACCAATACGTACTGATAGGCTGATATTATCATCTTTAACCGTATTGAATTGAAAGATTTAACTCAACAGACCATGGACTGTCTCTACTGGTCCCATTTGTACATGAAAATGATCCATACGTACTGTCATGTCCCCGATCCTCGATAGGACCGTGGGACGGACCATGGTACATAGGAATGCACCAAGTCAGGTCGTTAAACCTGAAATCAGGTGTATCATGGTCCAAAGGGATGGTTAAGTAAGTCGTGGTACGAGTACTTGATCATCGGCAGAAGGAAAACGGTAAAGGAAAGCTGGACGAGTGAACCGGAAGTTTAACATGGTCCGGGTCGAGCTCATCCAGCTGGATCACGAGTGTGGTTAGCTCACCTGAGGTTTGGTCAGCTCGCCGGAGCTGAAGTAATAGCTGGGTCAGCTGGGGCAGCTCGGGGGAAGCTCATCCCACCTCGGAGGAGTGTTCGGGTCCGGACCAGACTGGTCGAGCTGGACGGTTACCCGGACTGGTCCGACGGTCCGTACATATGCGAAATATGTGACGATGGGACCATACTCTTACCCATTGATCTGGGACGTCCCACAAGGAAAGGGAAGGTTCCCTCCGCGCCTAGGAACTGTCCCAAAGGGACAGTTAGTCGGATACACGCGAAACGGTGCCAAAGGCAACCGTTCGGCCCAATCTCTCTCCTCTCGTACCGGTTCGCCTAATTGGAAGTTGGCAATCGAGATCTCTATAAATAGAGAGTCTCTGACTTCGAGAAAGGCATCAGAACACTCAGGCGAAGCCCTGGCAAAATCGTAACAGAGATAAAAAGAGAGAAAGAGAGAGACGGTCCGTGAGAAGCCTTATCCGACCAAAGGGTTACCGGAGCAAGATCAATCGGTGGGAAGACATGGAAACTCGTCAGAGGGATCACGAGAAGGATAAGGAGAAGGAGAAGACTCCGGCTCCTGAAGAACGAACGCCTAAGGTCAGTGATGCTCTCCATGGTTCATCTTCCTTCACACGGTTAAGTCCGGACTGTTGTGATGGGTCGATTGTTCTGGAAGCATCCTTTCTGTCTAATCTTTGTATTCATCTTACTTCTTCTTTATTCTGGTCGAGTCTATGGGTTCAGACTCGTGGAGGCAAACCTCTGCCACAATTGGGATGGAGGGATTCCTCCATGGCCGTGGTTTGAGGGGTGTTGTCGGATCTCATAGTTCCTGATGGACTTGAGGGGATCCGATGATTGATTCTTCTTATTGAGTATTTATAAGGAGTTATCGTGTATAGAACTGGTATTGATTGATTAGTTCTAAGTGGATTGGATTGTGTCCGGTTCGGTGAATCAGGGTCGAGATCGTGGTGATCGAGACCGGTTCTGTGGAATCCGATTCGGCCAATCTCTTAGTTGAGAATTATCATGAGTTTACATGAATTTTATTGTATTTTTCCTTGTATATTCGTGAAGGCCATTTTCTGGTCCAACACGGTTTGCTAGCCTAGGATAGGATCCATCCATGCAATTGATTGGCATTGTTGTTGATAAATCTAATCAAGTGTTTGTGTGTGTTGTTTGATGGATCCAGATAGCAAAGGTGATCGTGGGAAAGCCAAGGAACCGTGAGGAACCTAGCCGTGTGTGGGATGTGTGTGTGGAAGACAAGTCTTTTGTAGCATTGGATTTATGTAGCCTATTGTGCAACCTTAGTTATTATGACTTAGCCTAGTGTGCTTGAACGCATGAACGAATGAATGATTGTATGACTACATTGTTTCATATATATAAGATATCGTTTGCCTTTAATCCGCTGTGCATTGATCATGTTGAATGAATGAACCTCAAGTAATGTAAAACACTTAGAAAAATATGACTTAGGATTGTCACTCAACCAAACGAACTGACTGATGATCTTAAGTAAGACTGCGGTTCGGTTGGATTAAGGAATCCAGGATCGGGTCTTACACGTACTGTTAGGCCGATACGATCAGCAATACGTACTGTTAGGCTGATACGATCAGCCATCCGTACTGCTAGAAAGGACCAAGGACTGTCCAGACTTTTCCATAAGGCCATGAAAAATGGACCTAGACGTACTGATAGGCTGATATGATCAGCCTTATATGTACTGAATGGAAGGATTTAACTCAACGGACCATGGACTGTCCAGACTGTTCCCATCAGTACATGAAAAATGACCCATACGTACTGATAGGCTGATACGATCAGCCATCCGAACTGCCTAGAAGGACCAAATACTGTCCAGACTGGTCCATCAGGTCATGAAAAATTGACCCATACGTATTGATAGGCTGATATGGTCAGCCTTATACGTACTGAATGGAACGATTTAACTCAACGGACCATGGACTGTCCGGACTGGTCCCATCAGTACATGAAAAATGACCCATACGTATTGATAAGCTGATATGATCAGCCATCCGTACTGCCTGGAAGGAACAAGGACTGTCCACACTAGTCCATCAGGACATGAAAAATCAACCCATACGTACTGATAGGTTGATATGATCAGCCTTATTTCTACTGAATTGAAAGATTTAACTCAACGGGCCAGGGACTTTCTGGACTTGTCCCATCAGTACATGAAAAATGGACCCATATGTACTGATAGGCTGATATAATAAGCCTTATCTGTACTGAATGGAAGGATTTAACTCATAGGACCATGGACTGTCCAGACTGGTCCCATCAATATCAAAAATGACCCATATGTATTTAGAAGCTGATATGATCAGCCATCTGTACTGCCTGGAAAGAACAAGGACTGGCCACACTAGTCCAACAGGCCATGAAAAATCAACCCATACGTAATGATAGGCTGATATAATCAGCATTATTTGTACTGAATTGAAGGATTTAACTCAACGGGCCAGGGACTTTCGGGACTTGTCCCATCAGTACATGAAAAATAGACCCATATGTACTGATAGGCTGATATAATCAGCCTTATATGTACTGAATAGAAGGATTTAACTCAACGGACCAAGGACTGTCCAAACTGATCCCGTCAGTACATGAAAAATGACCCATACATACTGATAGGCTGATACGATCAGTCATCCGTACTGCCTGGATAGACTAAGGACTGTCCAGAGAGGTCCACCATGCCATGGAAAATCGACCAATACGTACTGATAGGATGATATTATCATCCTTAACCGTACTAAAAGAAATTATTTAACTCAACGGACCATGGACTGTGTGGATTGGTCCGATCTGTACATGAAAAATGAACCATACGTACGAATAGGCTGATACAATCAGCCATCCGTACTGCCTGGAAGGACCAAGGACTGTCCAGACTGGTCCATCAGGCCATGAAAAATCAACCCATACGTACTGATAGTCTGATACGATCAGCCATCCGTAAATCCTGGAAGGACCAAGGACTGTCTAGACTTATCCATCAGGCTATGGAAAATCGACCCTTATGTACTAATAGGCTGATATAGTCAGCCTTATCTGTACTGAATGGAAGGATTTAACTCAACGGATCATGGAATGTCCAGACTGTTCCCACTAGTACATGAAAAATGACCCATACCTACTGATAGGCTGAAACGATCAGCTATCCGTACTGATTGGATGGACCAAGGACTGTCCAGACATGTCCATCATGCCATGAAAAATTGACCAATACGTACCGGTAGGCTGATATTATCATCTTTAACCATATTGAATTGAAAGATTTAATTCAACGGACCATGGACTGTCTAGACTGGTCCCATTTGTACCTGAAAAATGACCCATACATACTGTTAGATTGATACGATCAGCCATCCGTACTGCCTGGAAGGACCAAGGACTGTCCAGACTTGTTCATAAGGCCATGAAAAATGGACCCAGACTTACTGATAGGCTGATATGATCAGCCTTATATGTACTGAATGGAAGGATTTAACTCAACGAACCATGGACTGTCCAGACTGGTCCCATCAGTACATGAAAAATGACCCATACATATTGATAGGCTGATACGATCAGCCATCTGAACTGCCTGGAAGGACCAAATACTGTCCAGACTGGTCCATCAGGTCATGAAAAATCGACCCATACGTATTGATAGGCTTATATGGTCAACCTTATAAATACTGAATGGAACGATTTAACTCAACGGACCATGGACTGTCCGGACCTGTCCCATCAGTACATCAAAAATGACCCATATGNTGATAGGCTGATACGATCAGCCATCTGAACTGCCTGGAAGGACCAAATACTGTCCAGACTGGTCCATCAGGTCATGAAAAATCGACCCATACGTATTGATAGGCTTATATGGTCAACCTTATAAATACTGAATGGAACGATTTAACTCAACGGACCATGGACTGTCCGGACCTGTCCCATCAGTACATCAAAAATGACCCATACGTCTTGATAAGCTGATATGATCAGCCATCCGTACTGCCTGGAAGGAATAAGGACTGTCCACACTAGTCCATCAGGCTATGAAAAATCAACCCATACGTACTGATAGGCTGATATGATCAGCCTTATTTGTACTGAATTTAAGGATTTAACTCAACGGGCTAGGGACTTTCTGGACTTGTCCCATCAGTACATGAAAAATTGACCCATATGTACTGATAGGCTGATATAATCAGGCTTATATTTACTGAATGGAAGGATTTAACTCAACGGACCATGGACTGTCCAAACTTGTCCCATCAGTACATGAAAAATGACCCATACATACTGATCGGCTGATACGATCAGCCATCCGTAGTTCCTGGATGGACTAAGGACTGTTCAGAAAGGTCCATCATGCCATGGAAAATCGACCAATACGTACTGAGAGGCTGATATTATCATCCTTAACCGTACTGAATGAAATGATTTAAGTCAACGGACCATGGACTGTTTGGATTGGTCCCATATGTACATGAAAAATTCCCCATATGTACTGATAGGCTGATACGATCAACCATCCGTACTGCCTGGAAGGACCAAGGACTGTCCAGACTGGTCCATCAGACCATGAAAAACCGACCCATACATACTGATTGACTGATATGATCAGCCTTATACATACAAAATTGAAGAATTTAACTCAACGGACAGTGGACTGGACCCATCAGTACATGAAAAATGACCCATACATATTGATAAGATGATACGATCAGCCATCCGAACTGCCTGGAAGGACCAAGGACTGTCCACACTAGTCCATCAGGCCATGAAAAATCAACCCATACGTACTGTTAGGCTGATATGATCAGCCTTATCTGTACTGAATGGAAGGATTTAACTCATCAGATTATGGACTATCCACACTGGTCCCATCAGTACATGAAAAATGACCCATACGTACTGATTGGCTGATACGATCAGCCATTCGTATTGCTTGGATGGACAAGGGACTGTCCACACTAGTCTATCAGGCCATGAAAAATCAACCCATACGTACTGATAGGCTGATATGATAAGCCTTAACCATACTGAATGGAAGTATTTAGCTCAACATACCATGGACTTTCCGCACTGGTCCCATTTGTACATAAAAAATGACCATACGTAGTGATAGGCTGATACGATCAGCCATCCGTACTGCCTGGAAGGACCAAGGACTGTCCAGACTTTTCCATAAGGCCATAAAAAATGGACCCAGACATACTGATAGGCTGATATGATCAGCCTTATCTGTACTGAATGGAAGGATTTAACTCAACGGACAATGGACTGTCCAGACTGGTCCCATCAGTACATGAAAAATGACTCATACATACTGATAGGCTGATACGATCAGCCATTCGAACTGCCTGGAAGGACCAAGGACTGTCCAGACTAGTCCATATGGCCATGAAAAATTGACCCCTAGGTACTGATAGGCTGATATGATCAGCCATTGCTGTACTGAATTGAAGGATTTAACTCAACTTACCATGGACTGTCCGGACTGGTCCCATCAGTACATCAAAAATGACCCATACGTATTGATAAGCTGATATGATCAGCCATCTGTACTACCTGGAAGGAACAAGGACTGTCCACACTAGTCCATCAGGCCATGAAAAATCAACCCATACAAACTGATAGGCTGATATGATCAGCCTTATTTGTACTGAATTGAAGGATTTAATTCAACGGTCCAGGGAATTTTGGGACTTGTCCCCTCAGTACATGAAAAAATTGACCTATATGTAATGATAGGCTGATATAATCAGCCTTATATGTACTGAATAGAAGGATTTAACTCAACAGACCATGGACTGTCCATACTCGTCCCATCAGGACATGAAAAATGACCCATACATACTGATAGGCTGATACGATCAGCCATCCGTACTGCCTGGATAGACTAAGGACTGTCCAGAGAGGTCCATCATTCCATGGAAAATCGACCAATATGTACTGATACGCTGATATTATCATCCTTAACCGTACTAAATGGAATGATTTAACTCAAAGGACCATGGACTGTTGATATATCGCGTTTTTAGCGTATTCTAACTCATGTTTTCAACCGTTTTTCGAGTCTTGTTCTTGTTTATCGAGTCTTTTCAGGTTAGGAATGCTTTAGGATGAAGTTTTGAGCACAGGGAGCAAGGAAAAGGAGAATGGGCGAAATAGAGGCCGATCGATCGATCCAGGGAGTGGATCGATCGATCCCCATATGCAATTTCGGCTCTTTTGTGCGGGACAAATTCCGATCGACCGAGCAAGGAGCCAGTCGATCCTCATAGCATGGATCGATCGATCCCCTCCTGGATCGATCGATCGCCTGGTCGATCCGTTTTTGCACGGATTTGCAGAGCACATTTCGATCGACCGAGATAAGAAGGGAGTGGATCTTCATCACGCAGATCGACCGATCCACTCCTGGATCGATCGATCCCGTGGTCGATCCAGACCGGTCTGCACGCAAGAAAACCGGATTTCTCGGTTTTATTCAAGTTTGAACCGGTTTTGTTTAGGGATTTTCGAGAAAAACGTGTTGAACCCTATTTGTTGCAGGGGCTGAGTGTTTTTCTCAGTACGTTTCATTTTTACATTGGATTGCTTTTGGCTTTTGGAGATTGTAAGCTCTAGGGAGAAGAAATCTATACTCTTGATAGAGAAGCTCTTTCTGAACCCTATTTGATTTCACGTTTCTATTCAATGAATCAATCTGTTATTCTCTGTGTTCTTCATTCCATGTCTGAGTAATCCTACAGTTAGGCTAGGGTGAATCGAAGGGATCCATGAATCATTGAGATTGACATGTTAGATAGGGGTTAATCCTGTAGGTTCTTCATCTAGATGTATCTTATTGCTTGAACTGGACTGCGCACCTAGTTCATGATCTCTAGGTTGTTTAAACTCATCGAAAATGACTGTTTAAACTCCTGAAACGAATCTAGATGAACAAGTGTTTGTAACCGACGGCAGTCGTTGTTAGGAAACTTGTGAACAATTCAAACCTGTTAAATTGCATGATTAGAATTCTAGATAAAACGGAAGTTGATCTTTAGATTTCTAATTCATAGGGTTTAGTTTTCCGAAAGTTAACTAAACTATGCTTGTCGTTTGAGTTCGAGAACGGTTTAAATATGAATCCCCTGTCTAGCATTCATAAACTTGATTTATGTTTACCTGAGAATACCCATGGCCTAGCTTTTTATTCATCTGTGAAACCTAATTTACATACTGTTATTTACATTTCTGAACTGAAACAATCAAAACAAATTCCTGTCGTTCTAGCTTGACTTTTCTCTCGAAGATTTATAGTGTAACCTTGGTCTCTGAGGAATTCGATCCCTATATACTACCGCGCACTCCCGTGCACTTGCGGTTGGTTTTAGTGGTTAAAACCTGAGTACATCAAGTTTTTGGCGCCGTTGCCGGGGACCAATAGCGTTACCTTTGAATCTAGGACTAGAGTCTAGTCTAGAATTTTAATTTTTTGTTGTTACTAATACGTTCTTTCTTGTCTTTCTTGCGTGTGTTACAGGCGTATGAGCACAAGAAGCCAACGTTCTCAGAATCTGGTGATTGTCTCCAACGAAGAACTAGCAAGAATTGAAAGAGAGAACAACAGAACTAGAAGAAGAGATATGGCCGGTCAACAGGATCCGCCAGAAGGATTGGGAGATAACCAAAATCTCCACATGGGTAATGAGCAGGAAGTTAACAATCCTGTTGGAAATGCTGGTGGTGGTATTCCGCCGCGCCATCCTGCTCAAGAGCAAAGGAGACCTCAGCTTCGACCTATCGGAGCTATTGATACTCCACATGCCTTCTACCAGAATCGGTCTGCGATCCAGCCTCCTCCTATCAACAGGCAGGATTATGAGATCAAACCTCAGATCATAGCTTTGGTCAAGCAGCACATGTTTCATGGTCTGCCTTCTGAGAGTCCTATGGATCACATTGAGAATCTGGAAGAAATCTGTAGCACAACGAGATCCAATGGGGTTCCTGCTGACTACCTTCGTTGCAAACTATTTGCATTTTCTATGGGGGATAAAGCTTTGCGATGGCTGAAATCTCTACCTGCAGGATCTATTACTACTTGGGATCAATGCAGAGCTTTGTTCTTGGACAGTTTCTACACCAAATCCAAGACAGGTAACCTGAGAAGTAAGATCACAAACTTCCAGCAGAATGCTTCTGAGCCATTGAATGAAGCATGGGAAAGGTTTAGAGAGTATCTGAGAGAGTGTCCACACCATGGGTACTCGAATGAGCACATCTTCTACGATGGAGTGAACTGGACTGTCAAGAACTCCCTCAATGCAGCCAGCAATGGGGATTTCATGACAAAAACCCAAGAAGAAGCTTACACTTTGATCGAGAACCTAGCTGCTAGCTCCAGCAATCAGTGTGAGGAATATGATAGATCGAGGAAGGTCAGCTCTGTAGACACTAAGAAGTTTGAGGAGATGAGTGCAAAGATTGACATGCTTATGCAAAGAGATCAGAAGATGGTCAGCTCAGTTGAAGACAATGGAGAAGGAGCATTTCAGCATGTTTTCTCTGATAAAGAACTTGAGGATCAGCAAGCTGAAGTCAACTATGTGAATGGGCAGAATAGAGGGTACAACCAGAACTACCAACAGCAAGGGTACCAGAACCAGCAAGGTGGATAGAACTCTGGGCAGAACCAAAATCAGAACCAGAACTACCAACAGCAAGGGTACCAGTATAAGCAACAGCAGAACTCCTACCAACCCAGGAACACATCAAATGCTGCAAACTCAATCCCAGCTGCCCAAGAATCTAAACTTGAGCTGATGATGCAATAACTGATGATCAACCAGCAAAAGAGTGCTTCTGAGATAAATATCAAGGTTGACAACATCAACGTCAAAGTTGATAGCATGTACCAGGATCTGAACAATAAATGGGAATCTCTTTCAGCTCATGTGAAGAAGCTCGACACTCAAGTTGCTCAAACTGCAGAAGCTGTCAAAAGACCTGCTGGAGTCCTTCCTGGGAAAAATGAACAAAACCCCAGGAATGAGTTTGTTAATGCTATCACTCTTAGGAGTGGTAAAGAGCTGCCTGCTAATGAGAGGAGAACTGTGGAGACTAAAGAACCGGTAGTGGTGAATGATGAGCCAGAAACTGTGGAAGTTGCTGAGCCAGAAACTGTGGAGGTTGCACCAGTTGAAGCTAGAGTCGAGAAGGAGACTGTGGAAGTTGCTATAGACACACCTCCTCCAGTTCGAGTGTACACACCAAAACTGCCATATCCAGTGAAACAAAAGAAGTCTCGCAGAGATTTAGAAGCAGCTAAATGTAAGGAAATGGTTAGCGAATTGACTGTGAAACTCTCATTCGAGGATGCTGTTGAGATGATGCCTGCTTTGAAGATGTATGTGAAGAGTTTGGTGACGAACAAGGCTTCGACAAAAGAGAGTGTTATGTCTATCTCCAAGAGATGTAGCACACTGCTTCAGAACAGAGTTCCAGAGAAGATGGAAGATCCTGGAAGCTTTGTATTGTCATGTGAGATTGAAGGTGCTATCTTCAGGAGGTCTCTCTGCGATTTAGGATCACGTGTGAATTTGATGCCATACACTGTGGCTAAGAGGCTTGGTTTCACCAACTTTAAGCCCACAAAAATCCAGCTAGTTTTCGCAGATCGCTCAGTGAGACATCCAGTTGGTGTTGTTCTGGACATTGACGTAGTGATCGCAAATTACAAGATTCCTGCAGATTTTGTAGTGCTGGAGCTGGATCAAGAGCCTAAAGATCCACTCATCTTGGGACGTCCATTCTTAGCTACAGCAAGAGCTATCATTGATGTGAAGAGAGGCAAGATAGATCTCCATTTGGGAGACATAATCATGAAGTTTGAAGTGGATAAAATGCTGAAAAGACCTACACTGGATGGTCATACTTTTTCCATTGACCATGCTTCAGAAGATGATGAAGATGAGGAAATGACTGAGGAGTTACTGAGAGATGATCCTCTGGAGATTGCTCTTACTCTGGCTGAGAGTGAGCATGGATACTTGAATGAGGATACAGCCGGGGTTGCTAAGGTGTTGAATTCTTGGGTGCAAATGGCACACATGGTAGCTTTTCTGAGCCTTGATGAAGGGAAATCACCTACACCAAAAGCTATTGCGGATCATCTCAACCCATGGAGTGAACTGAGAGCTCCAAAGGTGGAACTCAAAACACTTCCAGCAGGGCTAAGGTACGCATTTCTTGGTCCCAACTCTACTTATCCTGTGATCATCAATGCTGAGCTGAACAACGTTGAAACTGCTAAACTTTTGTGTGAGTTAAGAAAGTTCCGTAGAGCAATAGGCTACTCACTAGATGACATTCCTGGTATATCACCTGATCTTTGTATGCATAGGATATATCTAGAAGATGAATCAAGGAATTCTATAGAACATCAGAGGAGGTTAAACCCGAATCTAAAAGATGTTGTTAAGAAGGAGATAATGAAACTTCTGGAAGCTGGAATAATTTATGCTATCTCTGATAGTAAATGGGTTAGTCCCGTGCATGTTGTACCAAAGAAAGGTGGAGTAACAGTAATCAGAAATGATAAGAACGAGTTGATTCCCACTAGAACTGTTACTGGTCATAGAATGTGTATAGACTATAGGAAGTTGAATGCTGCAACTAGGAAAGATCATTTTCCTTTGCCATTTATTGACCAGATGCTTGAAAGATTGGCTAACCATCCATACTACTGCTTTTTAGATGGTTATTCAGGTTTTTTCCAGATACCGATTCATCCAGATGATCAGGAGAAAACCACATTCACATGTCCTTATGGCACATTTGCTTATCGCAGAATGCCGTTCGGTTTGTGCAATGCGCCTGCCACGTTCCAGAGGTGTATGATGTCTATTTTTACTGACATGATTGAGGATATAATGGAAGTATTTATGGATGATTTCTCTGTCTATGGATCTTCGTTTTCCGTTTGTCTTTCTAATCTGTGCAGGGTACTTAGGCGGTGCGAGGAAAAGGATCTGGTGCTGAATTGGGAGAAGTGCCACTTCATGGTCAGAGACGGCATTGTTCTTGGACACAAGATTTCAGAAAAGGGCATTGAAGTTGACAAGGCTAAGATCGAAGTGATGACGAGTCTACAGCCACCTGATTCAGTAAAAGGAATCAGAAGTTTTCTGGGTCATGCGGGGTTCTACAGGAGGTTCATTCAGGACTTCTCCAAGATTGCAAGACCTTTGACTCGTCTTCTCTGCAAGGATACTAAGTTTCACTTCAACAGTGAATGCTTGGAAGCTTTCCACACCATCAAGGGAGCACTAGTCAGCGCACCAATTGTCCAACCACCAGACTGGGAGTTGCCTTTCGAGGTGATGTGTGATGCCAGTGATTACGCTGTGGGGGCTGTCTTGGGGCAGAGGAAAGAAAAGAAGCTTCATGTCATTTACTACGCAAGCAGGACACTCGATGATGCACAATGCAACTATGCTACTACTGAGAAGGAGCTGTTGGCCATTGTCTATGCTTTTGAGAAGTTCAGATCCTATCTTGTTGGATCCAAAGTCATAGTCCACACCGATCATGCTGCATTGAGATATCTACTCTCAAAGAAGGATGCAAAACCGAGGTTACTGCGATGGATTCTCTTACTGCAGGAGTTTGACCTTGTGATCAAAGACAAGAAAGGAATTGAAAATGGAGTTGCAGATCATCTGTCTAGACTGAAGGTGGAAGAAGGGTTACCTCTAGCTGATACTCTTCCGGTAGAAACTGTCTATGCAGTAAGTGTCCAATACAATGATGGGTATGTGCCTGTGAAAGATGCAAGCATTCCAAAGGTGCCATGGTTTTCAGAAATTGCCAACTACCTAGCTGCAGATCAAGAACCTCTAAAGTTCACTGGAAATGACAAGAAGAAATTCTTAAAAGATGTCAGACGCTACTTCTGGGATGAGCCATTTTTGTACAAGCAGTGCGCTGACAATGTTTTCAGAAGGTGTGTCACTGAAGAAGAGATTCCAGGTATCCTATTCCATTGTCATGGTTCCAACTACGCTGGACACTTTGCTGCAAGCAAAACTGTTTCGAAGATTCTACAGGCTGGTTACTGGTGGCCAAAAATTTTCAAGGATGCCCATTCCTTTGTCTCTAAGTGTGATGCATGTCAGAGACAAGGAAACATCAGCAAGAGAAACGAGATGCCTCAGAACTTTATCTTGGTAGTTGAGGTGTTTGATGTATGGGGCATTGATTTTATGGGTCCATTTCCATCCTCCCACAACAATCAGTTCATCCTCGTCGCAGTAGACTATGTCTCTAAGTGGGTAGAGGCAATAGCAAGTCCTACAAATGATGCCAAGGTGGTTTTAAAGATGCTCAAGTCCATCATTTTTCCAAGATTTGGAGTGCCAAGGGTGGTGATTAGTGATGGAGGAACACACTTCATCAACAAGGTGTTTGAGAATCTTCTCAAGAAAAATGGTGTAAGGCACAAGGTGACGACGGCATACCATCCTCAGACAAGTGGACAAGTTGAGATTTCTAACAGAGAGATCAAGAACATCCTGCAGAAAACAGTTGGTACAACTCGAAAGGATTGGTCAACCAAGCTAGATGATGCTTTGTGGGCATACAGAACCGCCTATAAGACCCCCATTGGCACAACCCCATTTCATCTGGTTTATGGAAAACCATATCATCTTCAAGTGGAGTTGGAGTACAAGGCAGCTTGGGCAGTCAAGCAAATGAACTATGACACGAAATCTGCAGTTGAGAGAAGGATGATTCAACTCAATGAGTTAGATGAGTTCAGAAATTTAGCTTTCGAAAACTCAAAGATCTACAAGGAGCGCACTAAAGCCTATCATGACAAGAAGATCATTCCAAGGACTTTCACTGCCAATGATCAGGTTCTACTTTTCAACTCTCGTCTGAAGTTGTTCCCTGGAAAGCTTAGATCTCGATGGTCTGGTCC
>MU105890.1:126787-200596 GCA_012274485.2 Sinapis alba | reverse complement strand
GTCCATCAGGCCATGAAAAATCAACCCATACGTACTGATAGGGTGATATGATCAGCCTTATTTTTACTGAATTGAAGGATTTAACTCAACGGACCATGGACTGTCCAAACTGGTCCCATCAGTACATGAAAAATGACCCATACATACTGATAGGCTGATACAACCAGCCATCCGTAGTGCCTGGATGGACTAAGGACTGTTAAGAAAGGTCCTTCATGCCATGGAAAATCGACCAATACGTACTGAGAGGCTGATATTATCATCCTTAACCATACTGAATGAAATGATTTAACTCAACGGACCATGGACTGTTTGGATTGGTCCCATATGTACATGATAGGCTGATACGATCAGCCATCCGTACTGCCTGGAAGGACCAAGGACTGTCCAGACTGGTCCATCAGGCCATGAAAAATCGACCCATACATACTGATTGACTGATATGATCAGCCTTATACATACAAAATTGAAGGATTTAACTCAACGGACAGTGGACTGGACCCATCAGTACATGAAAAATGACCCATACATATTGATAAGATAATACGATCAGCCATCCGAACTACCTGGAAGGACCAAGGACTGTCCACACTAGTCCATCAGGCCATGAAAAATCAACCCATTCGTACTGATAGGCTGATATGATCAGCCTTAACTGTACTGAATGGAAGGATTTAACTCAACAGATTATGGACTATCCACACTGGTCCCATCAGTACATGAAAAAGGACCCATACGTACTGATTGGCTGATACGATCAGCCATTCGTACTGCTTGGATGGACAAAGGACTGTCCAGACTGGTCTATCAGGCCATGAAAAATCGACCCATACGTACTGATAGGCTGACATGATAAGCCTTAACCATACTGAATGGAAGTATTTAGCTCAACAGACCATGGACTGTCCGGACTGGTCCCATTTGTACATAAAAATTGACCATACGTAGTGATAGGCTGATACGATCAGCCATCCGTACTGCCTGGAAGGACCAAGGACTGTCCAGACTTGTCCATAAGGCCATAAAAATGGACCCAGACATACTGATAGGCTGATATGACCAGCCTTATATGTACTGAATGGAAGGATTGAACTCAACGGAAAATGGACTGTCCAGACTGGTCCCATCAGTACATGAAAAATGACTCATACATACTGATAAGTTGATATGATCAGCCATTCAAACTGCCTGGATGGACCAAATAATGTCCAGACCGGTCCATCAGGTCATGAAAAATCGACCCATACGTATTTATAGGCTGATATGGTCAGCCTTATACGTACTGAATGGAACAATTTAACTCAACGGACCATGGACTGTCCAGACTGGTCCCATCAGTACATGAAAAATGACCCATACGTACTGATAGGATGATACGGTCAGCCATCTGTACTGCCTGGAAGGACCAAGGACTGTCCAGACTAGTCCATATGGCCATGAAAAATGGACCCATAGGTACATATCAGCCTTAGCTGTACTGAATTGAAGGATTTAACTCAACTTACCATGGACTGTCCGTACTGGTCCCATCAGTATATCAAAAATGACCCATACGTATTGATAAGCTGATATGATCAGCCATCTGTACTACCTGGAAGGAACAAGGACTGTCCACACTAGTCCATCAGGCCATGAAAAATCAACCCACACGTACTGATAGGCTGGTATGATCATCCTTATTTGTACTGAATTTAAGGATTTAACTCAACGGGCCAGGGACTTTCTGGACTTGTCCCATCAGTAAATGAAAAATTGACCCATATGTACTGATAGGCTGATATAATCAGGCTTATATGTACTGAATGGAAGGATTTAACTCAACGGACCATGGACTGTCCAAACTGGTCCCATCAGTACATGAAAAATGACCCATACATACTGATAGGCTGATCCAATCAGCCATCCGTAGTGCCTGGATGGACTAAGGACTGTTCAGAAAGGTCCATCATGCCATGGAAAATCGACCAATACGTACTGAGAGGCTGATATTATCATCCTTAACCGTACTGAATGAAATGATTTAACTCAACGGACCATGGACTGTTTGGATTGGTCCCATATGTACATGAAAAATGCCCCATACGTACTGATAGNCGTACTGAGAGGCTGATATTATCATCCTTAACCGTACTGAATGAAATGATTTAACTCAACGGACCATGGACTGTTTGGATTGGTCCCATATGTACATGAAAAATGCCCCATACGTACTGATAGGCTGATACGATCAGCCATCCGTACTGCCTGGAAGGACCAAGGACTGTCCAGACTGGTCCATCAGGCCATGAAAAATCCACCCATACATACTGATTGACTGATATGATCAGCCTTATACATACAAAATTGAAGGATTTAACTCAACGGACAGTGGACTGGACACATCAGTACATGAAAAATGACCCATACATACTGATAAGATGATACGATCAGCCATCCGAACTGCCTGGAAGGACCAAGGACTGTCCACACTAGTCCATCAGGCCATGAAAAATCAATCCATACGTACTGATAGGCTGATATGATCAGCATAAACTGTACTGAATGGAAGGATTTAACTCAACAGATTATGGACTATCCACACTGGTCCCATCAGTACATGAAAAATGAACCATACATACTAATTGGCTGATACGATCAGCCATTCGTACTGCCGAGATGGACAAGGGACTGTCCAGACTGGTGTATCAGCCCATGAAAAATCGACCCATACGTACTGATAGGCTGACATGATAAGCCTTAACCATACTGAATGGAAGTATTTAGCTCAACAGACCATGGACTGTCCGGACTGGTCCCATTTGTACATAAAAATTGACCATACGTAGTGATAGGCTGATACGATCAGCCATCCGTACTGCCTGGAAGGACCAAAGACTGTCCAGACTTCTCCATAAGGCCATAAAAAATGGACCCAGACATACTGATAGGCTGATATGATCAGCCTTATATGTACTGAATGGAAGGTTTGAACTCAACGGACAATGGACTGTCCAGACTGGTCCCATCAGTACATGAAAAATGACTCATACATACTGATAGGCTGATATGATCAGCCATTCAAACTGCCTGGAAGGACAAAATAATGTCCAGACTGGTCCGTCAGGTCATGAAAAATCGACCCATACGTATTTATAGGCTGATATGGTCAGCCTTATACGTACTGAATTGAACAATTTAACTCAACGGACCATGGACTGTCCAGACTGGTCCCATCAGTACATGAAAAATGACCCATACGTACTGATAGGATGATAAGATAAGCCATCCGTACTGCCTGGATGGACTAAGGACTGTCCAGACTAGTCCATATGGCCATGAAAAATTGACCCATAGGTACATATCAGCCTTAGCTGTACTGAATTGAAGGATTTAACTCAACTTACCATGGACTGTCCGGACTGGTCCCCAGTATATCAAAAATGACCCATACGTATTGATAAGCTGATATGATCAGCCATCTGTACTACCTGGAAGGAATAAGGACTGTCCACACTAGTCCATCAGGCCATGAAAAATCAACCCATACGTACTGATAGGCTGATATGATCAGCCTTATTTGTACTGAATTTAAGGATTTAACTCAACGGGCCAGGGACTTTCTGGACTTGTCCCATTAGTACATGAAAAATTGACCCATATGTACTGATAGGCTTATATAATCAGGCTAATATGTACTGAATGGAAGGATTTAACTCAACGGACCATGGACTGTCCAAACTGGTCCCATCAGTACATGAAAAATGACCCATACATACTGATAGGCTGATATGATCAGCCATCCATACTGCCTGGATAGACTAAGGACTGTTCAGAGAGGTCCATCATGCCATGGAAAACTGACCTATACGGAATAAAAGGCTTATATTATCATCCTTAACCGTACTGAATGGAATGATTTAACTCAACAGACCATGGAATGTTTGGATTGGTCCCATCTGTACGTGAAAAATTCCCCATACGTACTGATAGGCTGATACGAGCAGCCATCTGTACTGCCTGGAAGGACCAAGGACTGTCCAGACTTGTCCATCAGGCCATGAAAAATCGACCCATACATACTGATTGACTGATATGATCAGCCTTATATATACAAAATTGAAGGATTGAACTCAACGGACAGTGGACTGGACCCATCAGTACATGAAAAATGACCCATACATATTGATAAGTTGATACGATCAGCCATCCGAACTGCCTGGAAGGACCAAGGACTGTCCACAATAGTCCATCAGGCCATGAAAAATCAACCCATACGTACTGATAGGCTGATATGATCAGCCTTATCTGTACTGAATGGAAGGATTTAACTCAACAGATTATGGACTATCCACACTGGTCCCATCAGTACATGATAAATGATCCATGCGTACTGATTGGATGATACTATCAGCTATTCGTACGGCTTGGATGGACAAGAGACTGTCCAGACTGTCTATCAGGCCATGAAAAAACGACCCATACGTACTGATAGGCTGATATGATAAGCCTTAACCATACTGAATGGAAGTATTTAGCTCGACATACCATGGACTTTCCGGACTGGTCCCATTTGTACATAAAAAATGACCATACGTAGTGATAGGCTGATACGATCAGCCATCCGTACTGCCTGGAAGGACTAAGGACTGTCCAGACTTGTCCATAAGGCCATGAAAAATGGACCCAGACATACTGATAGGCTTACATCATCAGCCTTTTATGTACTAAGTGAAAGGATTTAACTCAACGGACAATGGACTGTCCATTCTGGTCCCATCAGTACATGAAAATGACCCATACGTACTGGTAGGCTGATACGATCAGCCATCCGAACTGCCTTGAAGGACCAAATACTGTCCAGAGTGGTCCATCAGGTCATGAAAAATCGACCCATACGTATTTATAGGCTTATATGGTCAGCCTTATACGTACTGGATTTAACTCAACGGACCGTGGACTGTCCAGACTGGTCCCATCAGTACATGAAAAATGACCCATACGTACTGATAGGATGATACGATCAGCCATCCGTACTGCCTGGAAGGACCAAGGACTGTCCAGACTAGTCCATATGGCCATGAAAAATTGACCCATAGGTACTGATAGGCTTATATGATCAGCCTTAGCTGTACTGAATTAAAGGATTTAACTCAACAGACCATGGACTGTTTGGATTGGTCGCATCTGTACGTGAAAAATGCCCCATACGTACTGATAGGCTGATACGATCAGCCATCCTTACTGCCTGGAAGGACCAAGGACTGTCCACACTAGTCCATCAGGCCATGAAAAATCAACCCATACGTACTGATAGGCTGATATGATCAGCCTTATTTGTAGGGAATTGAAGGATTTAACTCAACGGGCCAGGGAATTTCGGGACTTGTCCCATCAGTACATGAAAAATTGACCTATATGTACTGATAGGCTGATTAAATCAGCCTTATATGTACTGAATTGAAGGATTTAACTCAACGGACCATGGACTGTCCAAACTGGTCCCATCAGTACATGAAAAATGACCCATACATACTGATAGGCTGATACGATCAGCCATCCGTACTGCCTGGATAGACTAAGGACTGTCCAGAGAGGTCCATCATGCCATGAGAAATCGACCAATACGTACTGATAGGCTGATATTATCATCCTTAACCGTACTAAATGGAATGATTTAACTCAAAGGACCATTGACTGTCTGGATTGGTCCCATCTGTACATGAAAAATGACCCATACATACTGATAGGCTGATACGATCAGCCATCTGTACTGCCTGGAAGGACCAATGACTGTCCAGACTGGTCCATCAGGCCATGAAAAATCGACCCATATGTACTGATAAGTCTGATACGAACAGCCATCTGTAGTTCCTGGAAGGACCAAGGACTGTCGAGACTGGTCCATCAGGCCATGAAAAATTGACCCCTATGTACTAATAGGCTGATATAGTTAGTCTTATCTGTACTGAATGGAAGAATTTAACTCAACGGATCATGGACTTTCCAGACTGTTTCCATAAGTACATGAAAAATGACCCATACCTACTGATAGGCTGAAACGATCAGCTATCCGTACTGCCTGGATGGACCAAGGGCTGTCCAGACAATTCCATTATGCCCGGAAAAAATGACCAATACGTACTGATAGGCTGATATTATCATCTTTAACCATATTGAATTTAAAGATTTAACTCAACGGACCATGGACTGTCTAGACTGGTCCCATCAGTACATGAAAAATGACCCATACATACTGATAGGCTGATACGATTAGCCATCCGTACTGCCTGGATGGACTAAGGACTGTTCAGAGAGGTCCATCATGCAATGGAAAATTGACCAATACGGAAACAGAGGCTGATATTATCATCCTTAACCGTATTGAATGGAATTATTTAACTCAACAGACCATGGACTGTTTGGATTGGTCGCATCTGTACGTGAAAAATGCCCCATACGTACTGATAGGCTGATACGATCAGCCATCCGTACTGCCTGGAAGGACCAAGGACTGTCCACACTAGTCCATCAGGCCATGAAAAATCAACCCATACGTACTGATAGGCTGATATGATCAGCCTTATTTGTAGGGAATTGAAGGATTTAACTCAACGGGCCAGGGACTTTCGGGACTTTTCCCATCAGCACATGAAAAATGGATCAATATGTACTGATACGCTGATATAATCAGCCTTATATGTACTGAATAGAAGGATTTAACTCAACGGACCAAGGACTGTCCAAACTGGTCCCATCAGTACATGAAAAAGGACCCATACATACTGATAGGCTGATACGATCAGCCATCCGTACTGCCTGGATAGACTAAGGACTTTCCAGAGAGGTCCACCATGCCATGGAAAATCAACCAATACGTACTGATAGGATGATATTATCATCCTCAACCGTACTAAATTGAATTATTTAACTCAACGGACCATGGACTGTCTGGATTGGTCCCATCTGTACATGAAAAATGACCCATACGTACTAATAGGCTGATACAATCAGCCATCCATACTGCCTGGAAGGACCAAGGACTGTCCAGACTGGTCCATCAGGCCATGAAAAATCGACCCATACATACTGATAGTCTGAAAACGATCAGCCATCCGTAGTTCCTGGAAGGACCAAGGACTGTCTAGACTGATCCATCAGGCCATGAAAAATCGACCCTTATGTACTAATAGGCTGATATAGTCACCCTTATCTGTACTGAATGGAAGGATTTAACTCAACGGATCATGGACTGTCCAGACTGTTCCCATAAGTACATGAAAAATGACCCTTACCTACTGATACGCTGAAACGATCAGCTATCCGTACTGATTGGATGGACCAAGGGCTGTCCAGACATGTCCATCATGCCATGAAAAATTGACCAATACGTACTGATAGGCTGATATTATCATCTTTTACCGTATTGAATTAAAAGATTTAACTCAACGGACCAAGGACTGTCTAGACTGGTCCCATTTGTACATGAAAAATGACCCATACATACTGTTAGGCTGATACGATCAGCCATCCGTACTGCCTGGAAGGACCAATGACTGTCTAGACTTGTTCATAAGGCCATGAAAAATGGACCCAGACGTACTGATAGGCTGATATGATCAGCCTTATATGTACTGAATGGAAGGATTTAACTTAACGGACCATGGACTGTCCAGACTGGTCCCATCAGTACATGAAAAATGACCCATACATATTGATAGGCTGATACGATCAGCCATCTGAACTGCCTGGAAGGACCAAATACTGTCCAGACTGGTCCATCAAGTCATGAAAAATCGACCCATAAGTATTGATAGGCTGATATGGTCAACCTTATACATACTAAATGTAACGATTTAACTCAACGGACCATGGACTGTCCGGACCTGTCCCATCAGTACATCAAAAATGACCCATACGTATTGATAAGCTGATATGATCAGCCATCCGTACTGCCTGGAAAGAATAAGGACTGTCCACACTAGTCCATCAGGCCATGAAAAATCAACCCATACGTACTGATAGGCTGATATGATCAGCCTTATTTGTACTAAATTTAAGGATTTAACTCAACGGGCCAGGGACTTTCTGGACTTGTCCCATCAGTACATGAAAATTGACCCTTATGTACTGATAGGCTGATAAATCAGGCTTATATGTACTGAATGGAAGGATTTAACTCAACGGACCATGGACTGTCCAAACTGGTCCCATCAGTACATGAAAAATGACCCATACATACTGATAGGCTGATACGATCAGCCATCCGTACTGCCTGGATGGACTAAGGACTGTTCTGAAAGGTCCATCATGCCATGAAAAATCGACCAATACGTACTGAGAGGCTGATATTATCATCCTTAACCGTACTGAATGGAATGATTTAACTCAACGGACCATGGACTGTTTGGATTGGTCCCATATGTACATGAAAAATGCCCCATAGGTACTGATTGGCTGATACGATCAGCCATCCGTACTGCCTGGAAGGACCAAGGACTGTCCAGACTGGTCCATCAGGCCATGAAAAATCGACCCATACATACTGATTGACTGATATGATCAGCCTTATACATACAAAATTGAAGGATTTTACTCAACAGACAGTGGACTGGACCCATCAGTACATGACAAATGACCCATACATATTGATAAGTTGATACGACCAGCCATCCGAACTGCCTGGAAGGACCAAGGACTGTCAACACTAGTCCATCAGGCCATGAAAAATCAACCCATACGTATTGATAGGCTGATATGATCAGCCTTATCTGTACAGAATGGATGGATTTAACTCAACAGATTGTGGACTATACACACTGGTCCCATCAGTACATGAAAAATGACCCATACGTACTGATTAGCTGATACGATCAGCCATTCGTACTGCTTGGATGGACAAGGGACTGTCAAGACTGGTCTATCAGGCCATGAAAAATCAACCCATACGTACTGATAGGCTGATATGATAAACCTTAACCATACTGAATGGAAAAGTATTTAGCTCAACAGACCATGGACTGTCCGGAGTGGTCCCATCTGTACATAAAAAATGACCATACGTAGTGATAGGCCGATACGATCAGCCATCCTTACTGCCTTGAAAGACCAAGGACTGTCCAGATTGGTCCATCAGACCATGAAAAATCAACCCATACGTACTGATAGGTTGATATGATCAGCCTTATATGTACTGAATGGAAGGATTTAACTCAACAGATTATGGAGTATCCACACTGGTCCCATCAGTACATAATAAATGATCCATACGTACTGATTGGCTGATACTATCAGCCATTCGTACTGCTTGGATGGACAAGGGACTATCCAGATTGGTCTATCAGGCCATGAAAAATCGACCCATACGTACTGATAGGCTGATATGATAAGCCTTAACCATACTGAATGGAAGTATTTAGCTCAACATACCATGGACTTTCCGGACTGGTCCCATTTGTACATAAAAAATGACCATACGTAGTGATAGGCTGATACGATCAGCCATCCGTACTGTCTGGAAGGACCAAGGACTGTCCAGACTTGTCCACAAGGCCAAAAAAAATGGACCCAAACATACTGATAGGCTTATATGATCAGCCTTATATGTACTGAGTGAAATGATTTAACTCAACGGACAATGGACTGTCCAGACTGGTCCCATCAGTACATGAAAAATGACCCATACGTACTGGTAGGCTGATACGATCAGCCATCCAAACTGCCTGGAAGGACCAAATACTGTCCAGACAGGTCCATCAGGTCATGAAAAATCGACCCATCTGTAGTGATAGGCTGATATGGTCAGCGTTATACATACTGAATGGAACGATTTAACTCAACGGACCATGGACTGTCCAGACTGGTCCCATCAGTGCATGAAAAATGACCCATACGTACTGATAGGCTGCTACGATCAGCCATCCGTACTGCCTGGAAGGACCAAGGACAGTCCAGACTAGTCCATATGGCCATAAAAATGGACCCATAGGTACTGATAGGATGATATGATCAGCCTTAGCTGTACTGGATTGAAGGATTTAACTCAACTTACCATGGACTATCAGGACTGGTCCCATCAGTACATGAAAAATGGACCCATATGTACTGATAGGCTGATATAATCAGCCTTTTCTGTACTGAATGTAAGGATTTAACTCAATGGACCATGGACTGTCCAGACTAGTCCCACCAGTACATCAAAAATGACCCATACGTACTGATAGGCTGATATTATCATCCATCCGTACTGCCTGGATAGACTAAGGAATGTCCAAAGAGGTCCATCATGCCATGGAAAATCAACCAATACGTACTGATAGGCTGATATTATCATTCTTAACCGTACTAAATGGCATGATTTAACTCAAAGGACCATTGACTGTCTGGATTGGTCCCATCTGTACATGAAAAATTACCCATACGTACTGATAGGCTGATATGATCAGACACCCGTACTGCCTGGAAGGACCAAGGAGTGTCCAGACTGGTCTATCAGGCCATGAAAAATCGACCCATACGTACTGATAGTCTGATACGAACACCCATTCATAGTTCCTGGAAGGACCAAGGACTGTCAAGATTGGTCCATCAGGCCATGGAAAATCGACCCCTATGTACTAATAGGCTGATATAGTCAGTCTTATCTGTACTGAATGGAAGGATTTAACTCAACGGATCATGGACTGTCCAGACTGTTCCCATAAGTACATGAAAAATGACCCATACCTACTCATAGGCTGAAACGATCAGCTATCCGTACTGCCTGGATGGACCAAGGACTGTCCAGACAGGTCTATCATGCCATGAAAAATTGACCAATACGTACTGATAGGCTGATATTATCATCTTTAACCGTATTGAATTGAAATATTTAACTCAACGGACCATGGACTGTCTAGACTGGTCGCATCAGTACGTGAAAAATGACCCATACATACTGATAGGCTGATACGATCAGCCATCCGTACTGCCTGGATGGACTAAGGACTGTTCAGAGAGGTCCATCAGGCCATGGAAAATCGACCAATACGGAATGAGAGACTGATATTATCATCCTTAACCGTACTGAATGGAATGATTTAACTCAACGGACCATGGACTGTTTGGATTGGTCTTTTTGTACATGAAAAATGCGCCATTCGTACAGATAGGCTGATACGATCAGCCATCTGTACTGCCTGGAAGGACCAAGGACTGTAAGACCCGATCCTGGTCCAAAGGACCCAACTAGGATCCGAAGCCTTACCATGACCATTCATGTAATTTTTGTTCACTTTTAAGGTCCAATATTTCTCTAACTCATTTTCAATCATATGAGGTTCTACATTCCGATTCTTATTCCTATTCAGATATGAGAAATTGTATCTTTATTAATATAAATCTTGTGATCCAATACATAGATTCAGTTGCACAATAGGCTATCATAAGTTTATGTGTTCATACTTATAAAACCCATGATAATTCATGATAAATCCCCACTAAGAGGAATCCAAGGTCGGAATTCCAAGAATCCCACCGGAACATAAAGAAATCGACCAAGACCATTCCGGCCTAAGGCCAAGGACTATGTTCCTGGACAGGCCAAGGCCTTGGTCCAGTCACATCAAGATGAACTGGCCATCCATATAAAGAATATAAAGGAGGAGAAGGAAAATCAAGTAAGAAAATGGGAAGAAATGGGACTGGAATCACCAAACCAACCACAGCCACACGGCATCATACCGCGGTCATGGCAGGATTGATCGTTCCATCCCACTCACCTTGGGCGTGCGCTATGGAGTGCTCAAGCCCTTCTCCAAATCATTATCCTTGCCTCTAGTTCCCATCCTCAATCGATCTCCACTCCACACAAGCCAACTCCTTATCAGAATCAATCACCAACACACAGCCAGGCCTTGATCTCTCTCTCTCTCTCTTTCTTTCTTTCTCTCTGTCACGATTTTGGCAGAGCTTTCCTTAGGGAAAATTGTGTCAAGTATGGACCCCTAGGGTCTGTATTTAAAGGCCAGAACCAACCCCCAACTGCCTGGGCGAACAGGCATGACTTGTTGGCCGAATGGGTGCAACTTGCACCTTTCGCACCCCTTCGCCCCAACTGCCTCCAACCGCCCCTTCTCTCCCTCATCCTGTTCGATTTCAAGCTCCAGGGTCCTGTCCACTACTCAGCCAACTTGTCCAAGACCCCAACTGGTCGGCCCTCCCTTGGCCACCCAGACCGGCACCATAACGCCCCCGGCCCGAGTCCCTTGACTAAGGCCCAAACCCTTCACCCAGCTGAGGTGAGCTGGTTGCTAGCTGCCCAGCTAAGTGAGCTAGTGGTCCAGCTACCGGAGCTGACTTATTCTAGTGGTCCAGCTGCTGTATCTCACCTGGTCGAGTGTGAGCTGCACCGAACTGGACAAGCTTGATCTAGCTGGCTGAACTAGATCCATACCTTGTCCAACTGCCTTAGAACTCCTCCAACCTTTCCTCCCTTGCCTTCCTTTGATTTTGTTTAAGTCTAAGCCTACTGATGCCCTTAACCATCCGTTCCAGCCATGATACGCTTGTCCTTAGGTCATGTGACCTGACTGGTGTGTCTCCTCGTACCATGGCTGTGCCCGAAGGCCTTATCCAGATTCAGGGACATGACAAGGACTGTCCACACTTGTCCATAAGGACATGAAAAATGGACCCAGACGTACTGATAGGCTGATATGATCATCCTTAACCGTACTGAATGGAAGGATTTAACTCAACGGACCATGGACTGTCCAAACTGGTCCCATCAGTACATGAAAAATGACCCATACGTACTGATAGGCTGATACGATCAGCCATCCGAACTGCCTGGAAGGACCAAATACTGTCCAGACTGGTCCATCAGGTCATGAAAAATCGACCCATCGGTATTGATAGGCTGATATGGTCAGCATTATATGTACTGAATGGAAAGATTTAACTCAAGGACCAAGGACTGTCCAGACTGGTCCCATCAGTACATGAAAAATGACCCATACGTACTGATAGGCTGATACGATCAGCCATCTGTACTGCCTGGAAGGACCAAGGACTGTCCAGACTAGTCCATATGGCCATGAAAAATTGACCATAGGTACTGATAGGCTGATATGATAACCCTTAGCTGTACTGAATTGAAGGATTTAACTCAACTTACCATTGATTGTCCGGACTGATCCCATCAGTACATGAAAAATGGACCAATATGTACTGATAGGCTGATATAATCAGCCTTATCTGTACTGAAGGGAAGGATTTAACTCATAGGACCATGGACTGTCCAGACTCGTCCCATCAGTATTTAAAAAATTACCCATACATGTTGATAAGCTGGTATGATCAGCCATCCATACTGCCTGGAAGGAACAAGGACTGTCCACACTAGTCCATCAAGCCATGAAAAATCAACCCATATTATTGATAGGCTGATATGATCAGCCTTATTTGTACTGAATTGAAGGATTTGACTCAACGGGCCAGGGACTTTCGGGACTTGTCCCATCAGTACATGAAAAATTGACCCATATGTACTGATAGGCTGATATAATATGCATTATATGTACTGAATAGAAGGATTTAACTCAAAGGACCAAGGACTGTCCAAACTGGTCGTATCAGTACATGAAAAATCAACCCATACATACTGATAGGCTGATACGATCAGCCATCCGTACTGCCTGGATAGACTAAGGACTATCCAGAGAGGTCCATCATGCCATGGAAAATCGACCAATACGTACTGATAGGCTGATATTATCATCCTTAACCATACTAAATGGAATGATTTAACTCAACGGACCATGGACTGTCTGGATTGGTCCCATCGGTACATGAAAAATGACCCATACGTACTGATAGGCTGATATGATTAGACATCCGTACTGCCTAGAAGGACCAAGGACTGTCAAGACTGGTCCATCAGGCCATGAAAAATCGACCCATACGTACTGATAGTCTGATACGATCAGCAATCCGTAGTTCCTGGAAGGACCTAGGACTGTCTAGACTGGTCCATCAGGCCATGAAAAATCAACCCTTATGTACTAATAGGCTGATATATTCAGCCTTATCTGTACTGAATTGAAGGATTTAACTCAACGGATCATGGACTGTCCAGCCTGTTCCTATAAGTACATGAAAAATGACCCATACCTACTGATAGTCTAAATCGATAAGCTATCCGTACTGCCTGGATGGACCAATGACTGTCCAGATAGGTCCATCATGCCATGAAAAATCATGCCATGAAAAATTGACAAATACGTACTGATAGGCTGATATTATCATCTTTAACCGTATTGAATTGAAAGATTTAACTCAACGGACCATGGACTGTCTAGACTGGAACCATTTGTACATGAAAAATGACCCATACGTACTGTTAGGCTGATACGATCAGCCATCCGTACTGCCTGGAAGGACCAAGGACTGTCCAGACTTGTCCATAAGGCCATGAAAAATGGACCCAGACGTACTGATAGGCTTATATGATCAGCCTTATATGTACTGAATTGAAGGATTTAACTCAACGGACCATGGACTGTCCAGACTGGTCCCATCAGTACATGAAAAATGACCCATACGTACTGATAGGCTGATACGATCAGCCATCCGAACTGCCTGGAAGGACCAAATACTGTCCAGACTGGTCCATCAGGTCATAAAAAATCGACCCATACGTATTGATAGGCTGATATGGTCAGCCTTATACGTACTGAATGGAACGATTTAACTCAACAAACCATGGACTGTCCGGACCTGTCCCATCAGTTCATCAAAAATGACCCATACGTATTGATAATCTGATATGATCAGCCATCCGTACTGCCTTGAAGGAACAAGGACTGTCCACACTAGTCCATCAGGCCATGAAAAATTAACCCATACGTACTGATAGGCTGATATGATCAGCCTTATTTGTACTGAATTGAAGGATTTAACTCAACGGGCCAGGGACTTTCTGGACTTTTCCCATCAGTACATGAACAATTGACCCATATGTACTGATAGGCTGATATAATCAGCCTTATATGTACTGAATGGAAGGATTTAACTCAACGTACCATGGACAGTTCAAATTGGTCCCATCAGTACATGAAAAATGACCCATACATACTGATAGGCTGATACGATCAGCCATCCGTACTGCCTGGATGGACTAAGGACTGTTCAGAAAGGTCCATAATGCCATGGAAAATCGACCAATACGTACTGAGAGGCTGATATTATCATCCTTAACCGTACTGAATGGAATGATTTAACTCAACGGACCATGGACTCTTTGGATTGGTCCCATATGTACATGAAAAATGCCCCATACGTACTGATAGGCTGATACGATCAGCCATCCGTACTGCCTGGAAGGACCAAGGACTGTCCAGACTGGTCCATCAGGCCATAAAAAATTGACCCATACGTACTGATTGACTGATATGATCTGCTTTATACATACAAAATTGAAGGATTTAACTCAACGGACAGTGGACTGGACCCATCAGTACATGAAAAATGACCCATACGTATTGATAAGCTGATACGATCAGCCATCTGAACTTCCCGGAAGGACCAAGGACTCTCCACACTATTCCATCAGGCCATGAAAAGTCAACCCATACGTACTGATAGGCTGATATGATCAGCCTTATCTGTACTGAATGGAACGATTTAACTCAACAGATTATGGACTATCCACACTGGTCCCATCAGTACATGAAAAATGACCCATATGTACTGATTGGCTAATACGATCAGCCATTCGTACTGCTTGGATGGACAAGGGACTGTCCAGACTGGTCTATCAGGTCATGAAAAATCAACCCATACGTACTGATAGGCTGATATGATAAGCCTTAACCATACTGAATGTAAGTATTTAGCTCAACAGACCATGGACTGTCCGGACTGGTCCCATCTGTACATAAAAAATGACCATACGTAGTGATAGGCTGATACGATCAGCCATCCGTACTGTCTGGAAAGACCAAGGACTGTCCAGATTGGTCCATCAGGTCATGAACTGAATTAAAGGATTTAACTAATAGGCCGATATGATAAGCCTTATCCATACTGAATTAAAGGATTTAACTAAACGGACCATGGATTTAACTCAACTAACCATGGACTGTCCGGACTGGTCCCATCATCAGTACATGAAAAAAGGATCCATATGTACTGATAGGCTGATATAATCATCCTTATTTGTACTGAATGGAAGGATTTAACTCAATGGACCATGGACTTTCCCGACTGGTCCCATCAGTACATCAAAAATGACCCATACGTATCGATAAGCTGGTACGATCAGCCATCCATACTGCCTGGAAGGACCAAGGACTTTGTCATGTCCCTGAATCTGGATAAGGCCTTCGGGCACAGCCATGGTACGAGGAGACGCACCAGTCAGGTCACATAACCTAAGGACAAGCGTATCATGGCTGGAACGGATTGTTAAGGGCCTCAGTAGGCTGAGACTTAACCGGAATCGAAGGAAGGCAAGGGAGGAAAGGTTGGAGGAGTTCTAAAATAGTTGGACAAGGTATGGATCCAGTTCAGCCAGCTAGATCAAGCTCGGGATAGTTCGGTGCAGATCATACTCGACCAGGTCAGCTATATCAGCTGGACCACTAGACTAAGTCAACTCCGGTAGCTGGACCACTAGCTCACTTAGCTGGGGCAGCTAGCAACCAGCTCACCTAAGCTGGGTGAAGGGTTTGGGTCTTAGTCATGGGACTCGGGTCAGGGGCGGGTATGGTGTCGGCCTGGGTGGCAAAGGGAGGTCCGACCAGTGGGGTCTTGGACAAGTTGGCTGAGCAGTGGACAGGACCCTGGAAATTGCAATCGAACAGGATAAGGTAGAGAAGGGGCGGTTCGCCCAGGCGGTTGGGGGTCGGTTCTGGCCTTTAAATACAGACCCTAGGGGTCCAGAATTTACATAACTTTTCCTACGGAAAGCTCTGCCAAAATCGTGACAGAGAGAAAGAAAAGAAAGAGAGAGAGAGAGAGATCAAGGCTTGGCTTTGTGTTGGTGATTGATTCCGATCAGGAGTTGTCTTGTGTGGAGTGGATATCGATTGATGATGGGAACTAGAGGCAAGGATAAGGATTTGGATAAGGGCTTGAGCACTCAAGAGCGTACGCCCAAGGTGAGTGGGATGGACCGATCCATCCTGCCATGGCCGCGGCATGAAGCCGTGTGGCTGTGGTTGGTTTGGTGGTTCCAGACCCATTTTTCCCATTTTCTTATTTGATTTCCTTCTCCTCTTCTATATTCTTTATATGGATGGCGAGTTCATCTTAATATGACTGGACCAAGGCTTTGGCCGGTCCAGGAACATAGCCCTTGGCTTTAGGCCGGATTGGTCTTGGTCGGGTTCTGTATGCTCCGGTGGGATTCTTTGATATCCGACCATGGATTCCTCTTAGTGGGGATTTATCATGAATTATCATGGGTTTTATTAGGTTTTACCTAATTGATTCATGGATGGTCAGTTATTGCCAAATTGGCCGATTGTGGCCGAGATCAATAGGATCAAGACCGGTTATTTGGATTCTGATTATGGAATATTCTTAGTTAGGATTTATAGGGAATTGTCAGGAATTTTATTTAGTTTTTGGGAATTTATTTGGATAGGTCAGATTTGGGAACCAGCCATGGTCGATTGTGGTTTGGTGTGGCCAAAGGGAATGATCCACATGAAACCAGTCAGCCGCGTGTTGGATAGTGGTCCAGGACGTCCTGGGGAATGTCCTGGGTGTGGCCGTGTGTGTCATGTCCCTGAATCTGGATAAGGCCTTCGGGCACAGCCATGGTATGAGGAGACGCACCAGTCAGGTCACATGACCTAAGGACAAGCGTATCATGGCTGGAACGGATGGTTAAGGGCCTCAGTAGGCTGAGACTTAACCAGAATGGAAGGAAGGCACGGGAGGAAAGGTTGGAAGAGTTCTAAGGCAGTTGGACAAGGCATGGATCTAGTTCAGCCAGCTAGATCAAGCTAGGGACAGTTCGGTGCAGCTCACACTCGACTAGGTCAGCTACAGCAGCTGGACCACTAGATTAAGTCAGCTCCGGTAGCTGGACCACTAGCTCCCTTAGCTGGGGCAGCTAGCAACCAGCTCACCTCAGCTGGGTGAAGGGTTTGGGTCTTGGTCATGGGACTCGGGTCAGGGGCGGTTATGGTGCCGGCCTAGGTGGCCAAGGGAGGTCCGACCAGTTGGGGTCTTAGACAAGTTGGCTGAGCAGTGGACAGGACCCTGGAGCTTGCAATCGAAGAGGATAAGGGAGAGAACGGGCGGTTGGAGGCAGTTGGGGCGAAGGGGTGCGAATGGTGCAAGTTGCACCCATTCGGCCAACAAGTCATGCCTGTTCGCCCAGGCAGTTGGGGGTCGGTTCTGGCCTTTAAATACAGACCCTAGGGGTCTAGAATTGCCACAATTTCCCCTAAGGAAAACTCTGCCCAAATCGAGACAGAGAGAAACAAAGAGAGGAAGAGAGAGATCGATCAAGGCTTGGCCGTGTTGGTATTGGTGGTGGATTCTGATCAGGAATTGGCTTGTGTGAAGTGGAGATCGATTGAGGATGGGAACAAGAGGCAAGGATAAGGATTTAGAGAAGGGCTTGAGCACTCCAGAGCGCACGCCCAAGGTGAGTGGGATGGACCGATCCATCCTGCCATGGTCGCGGCATGATGCTGTGTGGCTGTCGTTGGTTTTGGTCGTTCCAGACCCATTTCTTCCCATTTACTTATTTGATTCCCTCTCCTTCTTGTATATTCTTTATATGGATGGCGTGTTCATCCTAGTATGACTGGACCAAGGCTTTGGCCGGTCCAGGAACATAGTACTTGGCCTTAGGCCGGACTGGTCTTGGTCGGGTTCTGTATGCGCCGGTGGGATTCATTGTATTCCAACCATGGATTCCTCTTAGTGGGGATTTATCATGAATTATCATGGGTCTTATTAGGTTTTACCTAATTGATTCATGGATGGTCAGTTATGGCCAATTGGGCCGGTTGTGGCCGAGATCAATAGGATCGAGGCCGGTTCTTTGGATTCTGGTTATGGATTATTATTAGTTAGGATGTTTAGGGAACTGTCATGAATTTTATTTAGTTTTTGGGAATTGATTTGGATAGGTCAGATTTGGGAACCAGCCATGGTCGATTGTGGTTTGGTGTGGACAAAGGTATGGTCCACATGGAGCCAGTCAGGCCGCGTGTTGGATAATGGTCCAGGACGTCCTGGGGAATGTCCTGCGTGTGGCCGTGTGCCTTGTGCATTCATAACTTATTCATCATCTATCTAGACTCACCATTGAATCCATGAGTTTGGCTAAGGAAGACAAGACTCGAGCTCAAGATAATCACACTCCACTTAACTCCTGATTCCAAACGTCCTGAAGGTTACCCTGACTGATATTCAGACTTCTTTGACCAACTTAACCAAGACAGGACGTTTGGATACAAAATTACTCAGTTCGGTTCAAACAGAAACTAAACTCAGCTCAGATCATCAACTTATATCAGTTCACTAACGTTTCTAAGAAATGATCAGTCCATGATCAAGTTCTTACCTAGACAGAACATGATTCTACTTGATTAATCTGGTTGATCCTTCAATCTTATCTCGACCACTTACCTGAAACAGAGTGGTTTGATCTCAAGATCAGTTCGGTTAAGCCTATAAAAACTTAAATCAGTTTATAACAGCTCAGCTCATGCTCAGTTTAGTCCGGTTCTAATCAGTTCACAACATCTTAGCTTGGATCTACTCAGACCAGATCAGTTCAAGACAAGTTCAGACCATATACAGCAAGGCTCAGCTCAGTACTAGACAAGATCAAATCTGTTTGGTTCAGAACATGAATATTCCAGCAGTTTGGTTCAAGCTAACTAATTTAATCAATTCGGTTCAAGCTTGGTTCTGCTCATCCTATATCAGGACAGATTGGTTCAGACAAGTTTAATTCAGTACAGGATCAGTTCGGTTTAGTTTAGGTGTAGACAGTTCACATCAGTTAGCTAGCGGTTTACAGAAAATTAATTCAAACCGAAACTAACAAACTGAACCATATAATCAATTAAAGAACTGATCCGCCCAAGACATTAACTAAACATTAACCAGCTCTGATCAAGAACATTCTGAGGCAAGGAGATGAAAATTACCACAACAACTGACAGACATAAGAACTCAGATGATCCTCCCTTTTAAACTGAACTTGCAATTGTACTGTTTTAAAAACAGAAATCAAAATTAGTTCATCACAAAACAGAACATAGTCTAGGATTTTCTCTGGACTTTCTCGCCTTCTGATCTTCTATACATCAGGGAAATAATCTAGAGGATGAAAGAGAGTCCTCCAAGGTCTTCTCTAATTTTCTCTGATTTTTCCTCTTAATTTTCTCTCACTTNACTTACCTGAAACAGAGTGGTTTGATCTCAAGATCAGTTCGGTTAAGCCTATAAAAACTTAAATCAGTTTATAACAGCTCAGCTCATGCTCAGTTTAGTCCGGTTCTAATCAGTTCACAACATCTTAGCTTGGATCTACTCAGACCAGATCAGTTCAAGACAAGTTCAGACCATATACAGCAAGGCTCAGCTCAGTACTAGACAAGATCAAATCTGTTTGGTTCAGAACATGAATATTCCAGCAGTTTGGTTCAAGCTAACTAATTTAATCAATTCGGTTCAAGCTTGGTTCTGCTCATCCTATATCAGGACAGATTGGTTCAGACAAGTTTAATTCAGTACAGGATCAGTTCGGTTTAGTTTAGGTGTAGACAGTTCACATCAGTTAGCTAGCGGTTTACAGAAAATTAATTCAAACCGAAACTAACAAACTGAACCATATAATCAATTAAAGAACTGATCCGCCCAAGACATTAACTAAACATTAACCAGCTCTGATCAAGAACATTCTGAGGCAAGGAGATGAAAATTACCACAACAACTGACAGACATAAGAACTCAGATGATCCTCCCTTTTAAACTGAACTTGCAATTGTACTGTTTTAAAAACAGAAATCAAAATTAGTTCATCACAAAACAGAACATAGTCTAGGATTTTCTCTGGACTTTCTCGCCTTCTGATCTTCTATACATCAGGGAAATAATCTAGAGGATGAAAGAGAGTCCTCCAAGGTCTTCTCTAATTTTCTCTGATTTTTCCTCTTAATTTTCTCTCACTTTTTCTCTTCTTTCTCACTGTTTTTCTCTGAAAATATTTCTCTGTTTTTCTTGTGGTAATGGACGACCAAGCAGGTGGAGAGGCAGTTAAATAGCTGAGGAAGTTACTTAAGGTGAGGGTTTCACTCAGAACAAAGTAAAGCAGGGACTGGACAGGTGGAGAGTTGTTTCAGTATTTCCAGCAGCAAGCTGCTTACCTTGAAGCAGCTGGTGAGAATCATGTGACTTAATTAATGAGCAAACAGGTAGAGCTGTAAACTGGGCTCGCCCATGTCCATTAGCCCATATCCATTTGTCCATTTATTGTTTGTGGACACAGAGTGACCATGTCCATTAAAGACCAAACCCAATAACACCCATGTTTACATGGGTTGCCATTGGGTCCATAATGGACCATATAGGAAAATTTTAAATTTAAATTTGAAATTTTGTGGTTTCATGGGAAAATAAGATTTACTACAACATGAAGCGTCCATCAAACGTCTTTGGAAAACAAACTGCACCTTGCAACCAATCTTTAATAACTCACCAATGCTAGAAAGTTGATACTTGACCCTGATGGTCACATCCTCAGTTCAACTTTAGTTGAACATAAACACAAACTCTGGTTCTTCTTCTTTACCACTGACATGGGTACACTCCATGGCAAAGAACTAAATCGAACAAAACCTTTCTCCAAACAATTGTTCTAACTACTACTTGAAATAGGGTAGAACCACATGGCAAGATGCCTAGGCTATTGCAGCGAATCTAGGTTCAAGAAGAATACTGAACGGGTAACTTCTAGATGTCAACAATCCTTTCAATTCCTGAAACACATCTTCATGCTCCCTAGTTATCTAACGGTTCTCAATACTCTGCTCCTTGTTATCCTTTGTTTCTCAATGATCTGGATATTGGAATACACCATCACCTTTTACCAAAAGGTTTTCAACTCTCCAAACTGATATGAGCGATGCTCCAACACTTGAAAGAATACCAAGGAAGGCCAACGATGACTAGTCATCTTTCAAGGAATTCTTTCCTCAACAACTTCCTAATTGAGCTCGGTAACTAGATAGCCAATCTCACTGTAGATAGAAACAAACCGCTCTAATGGAAATACTAAGGAACATGGAGAGCATACCATAACTCAAAATGGCAGCCAAATACTTCCACGAATAAGAACTGTATACTTGAATTCACTAAAGTGAATCCTCTCTAAAACTACGACACTACTTGGGAACTACAACTATGTTTTATTCCCAAAATAAATACAATATGGGTGGAAAGTTCCATCCATAGAAAAGGTCTCTTGCAACACCTTGATCACACATTTACTTATTTATTAAATCATTCATAAAAATTTTATTTTTTAAAAATGCACACAACACACAATGGGATAAAAAGCAAACCTGTGATTTGACCTTTCAGGGGTTTTGACGGTCCAAGCAAATCTAAAGCGTAGGCTCTACCCAAATAGCCAAACACTTGGTTAGGGACTAATGGTAAGGAAAAGGGGAACAAGTTCTACAAGTTGTACCCTAGGTATAGGTGAATGGGATTGGGTAACTTGATGGTTGAGTGTAAAATATCATCCTTACTCTTCACAGGAATATACCAAAGTGAGAATGACGTACACGATCCAGGATTTTTTCCACTTGAAGAAGCACAACCATAACAGAATCATCATAACAACTTTGGGTCCTCAATCTTAATTTAATAAACGTCCAACCAAAATAATCTCTGTGACTTTCTTGATTCATTACCTGAAACTGACCTTTGCTCTGAACGGGTAGCCTTTAGACAGTCTGAATGGCACAAAGAAACTTCCTTAGATAGTAACAACTCCCTTAACATTCACATCATACATTACTATCTCCTCAAAGTTTTTAAGCACTACAGTCCTTTGTGTGCACTAAAATTATTGGCTAAGTCCCCATAGCACATTTCCTTGATCTTTGCCACATCCTCCAAACCATAATGGATGAATCAGATTCACTCACTTCTACCCTCTGGCGGAAACATCTCACCGTACCAACTCCATAAGTTTAATCTTTAATTGGTCCCATACTTTGAGTAGAAAACACTCCATCTTGAACTCTTGAAAGAAATCTGTCTAACTTGGACTAACATTCCCAAAATGATTCTTGACACTTGACGCTTAACGACCAACTCACTGCATCCTTCTTCATGTTGTATGCTTACATACCTTTCTTGCAATCCTTGGAACAATAGGCTCCATCAGTCGTTCTTCTCCCAGTATTGCCTTCAAAATCTTCCTTAATCTAAAATCTACATCAATGGGTTAGCCCTTCTTCGGTATCTTGTCACCCCAACTTCTTCTTCTTGGCATCATAACTTCATGATGTCTCGTTGCAAACAGAATGGTGTCGTTGCGTCTGTCGTCTTGTAATACAGTTGAACTATCTCTGCCACAAACGCTAAGCTTGAAACACTTTCTGAATCAATCAGGCTTGTACGACTCTGGTTCTGGAACGTCTGAGAATAAGTTGGAGAAACTTGAGCATCTGTAAGAACATATGCATCTGGGTGATCATGTGCAGCAAAATCTCTAAAAACTGAATCATCAAAAACAACGTCCGCTTTGACATTGGTAACAAATATGTTCATATATGTGTTCAATGTGTCGACTCTGTCCCGTATATCTCTCTAAAATATAACTATACTGAAGCATGACAGGATCAAAATCAGGTAGTACGCTCCACCCCATCGAGCTTGTTTTGGTACATCTGCTATGAATGTTAACGGTAAGATAACTACCCATGAATATCTATCCTAAGATGAAGGAACCAGCCAGCATATACTAGTTATCCTTGCGACTCATTTTCACTCGAAAAACGTTTGAAACAAGTTCCAAACAAGCATCGTATAACCATGCTCTGATACCACCTTTGTGACACCCCCAATCGTAGATGAACGGTAATAACACGGTCGATGCTCCCTGAAAGCCGATCCGAGGTTCCCGAATACTTCCAAGTTCCTTGGACTAGCAATCTGAGAACATCGACGCTCCTATCAGATATCACTTAAGGCTTTTCAACCCGACCAAGCAATACCCGATAGTTAGTTCGTCCCGGACAAGGACTAATATCATATGGACCCGTAGTTTAGAAAAATCTTTATACATTATATATTTATTCATTCATAAATCATCTTACAAAAATGTGATAAGTCGACCTTGAAGTTATCAGAAAACAAGCTTTATAGAAAAGCTATATACAAAACGTCTTGCAGGGATAATAAATCTACCGCTGGCTAATGTTGTTCTTCCCGTCGTAGAGTAAGGTCTCCCACCTACTGGTAACCTACATCACAAATGAGTTATGAGTAACTAGTTTACTCAGTGACTCTAATCCCACACCCCAACATATATCAATAATATCTCGAGCAATGAACTCCATTTGTATGTAGTGGAAATATATTCCATAACTATTAAATATATATAAGTCTTATCATTCCATCGATGTGAATCTCATCTTAAACATCACCTCCATGATACCCGCCGTTAACTCATACTTATCATATATATATATATATATACTAAACCCGGAAAACCACCAAGGCTAACCGAGCCTAGGGGGAAAATAATTATAACTATCATCTCCATCAGATATTCCAATATCAAACACCTAACACTGCATGCAGTTACACGGCCTCCAGGGTGCGACCCCATCATCGTGTCTTCGTGACCTTGTTCCATATCGCAGGACCAATTCACGGTAATGCAAGACTTTCGAGAAAGTGAGTATACAATAAGACTTCACATGATTCATACTTATATACTTAATAATATACTTATATATTATTACTTGAAAACAAGTACTAAGGCTCGGGATAAACCTCAAATAATAATTCATAATATTTCTTAAGTGTTTACATATGTAAACACCTCACATCCAATTATAGATTAAGATACTTTGCTTATTAATCAACCATGTTCAGTATGCATTCATGCATACTCATTCATAACTTATTAATCATCTATCTAGACTCACCATTGAATCCATGAGTTTGGCTAAGGAAGACTAGACTCGAGCTCAAGCTAATCACACTCCACTTTACTCCTGATTCAGAACGTCCTGAAGGTTACCCAGACTGATCTTCAGACTTCTTTGACCAACTGAACGAAGACAGGACGTTTGGATACAAAATTATTCAGTTTGGTTCAAACAGAAACTAAACTCAGCTAAGATCATCAACTTATATCAGTTCACTAACGGTTCTAAGAAATGATCAGTCCATGATAAGGTTCTTACCTAGACAGAACATGATTCTACTTGATTAATCTGGTTGATCCTTCAATCTTCTCTCGACCACTGACCTGAAACTGAGTGGTTTGATCTCAAGATCAGTTCGGTTCAGGCTATAACAACTTAAATCGGTTAATAACAGCTCAGATCATGCTCAGTTTAGTCTGGTTCTAATCAGTTTACAACAGCTTAGCTTGGTTCTACTCACACCAGATCAGTTCAAGACAAGTTCAGACCATATACAACAAGGCTCAGCTCAGTAATAGACGAGATCAAATCTGTTTGGTTCAGAACATGAATATTCCAGCAGTTTGGTTCAAGCTAACTAATTAAATCAATTCGGTTCAAGCTCGGTTTTGCTCATCCTATATCAGGACATATTGGTTCAGACAAGTTTAATTCAGTACAGGATCAGTTCGGTTTAGTTTAGGTCTAGACAGTTCACATCAGTTAGCTAGCGGTTTACAGAAAATTAATTCAAACCAAAACTAACAAACTGAACCATATAATCACTTAAAGAAGCGATCCGACCAAGACATTAACTAAACCTTAACCAGCTCTGATCAAGACCATTCTGAGGCAAGGAGATGAAACTTACCACAACAACTGACATACATAAAAACTCAGATGATCCTTCCCTTTAAACTGAACTTGCAACTCTACTGTTTTAAAAACAGAAATCAAAATCGGTTCATCACAAAACAGAACATAGTCTAGGATTTTCTCTGGAATTTCTCACCTTCTGATCTTCTATACATCAGGGAAATAAGCTAGAGGATGAAAGAGAGTCGTCCAAGTTCTTCTCTAATTTTCTCTGATTTTTCCTCTTAATTTTCTCTCACTCTTTCTCTTCTTTCTCACTGTTTTTCTCTGAAAATATTTCTCTGTTTTTCTTGTGGTAATGGACGACCAAGCAGGTGGAGAGGCAGTTAAATAGCTGAGGAAGTTACTTAAGGTGAGGGTATCACTCAGAACAAAGTAAAGCAGGGACTGGACAGGTGGAGAGTTGTTTCATCATTTCCAGCAGCAAGCTGCTTACCTTGAAGCAGCTGGTGACAATCATGTGACTTAATTAATGAGCAAACAGGTAGAGCTGTAAACTGGGCTCGCCCATATCCATTAGCCCATATCCATTTGTCCATTTATTGTTTGTGGACACAGAGTGACCATGTCCAATAAAGACCAAACCCAATAACACCCATGTTTACATGGGTTGCCATTGGGTCCATAATGGACCATATATGAAAATTTTAAATTAAATTTTAAATTTTTGATTTTGTGGTTTTACCGGGAAAACTCTATTTAACGGGAAAACTCGATTTTACGGTTTTAGCGGGAAACTCGATTTTGACAGGAAAACTCGATTTTACGGTTTAGGCAGGAAAACTCGATTTTACGGTTTTGGTAGGAAACTCGATTTTACGGTTTTAGCAGGAAAACTCGATTTTGGCGGGAGAACTTGATTTTACGGTTTTAGTGGGAAAATCTGATTTTACGATTTTGCATGAAAACTCGATTTTACTGTTTTGGCGAGAACCTCAATTTTACGTTTTGGCGGAGAAAGTCGATTTTGACGGGGAAAGTCGATTTTGACGGGCAAACTCGATTTTATAGTTTTGGCAGGAAAACTCAATTTTATGGTTTTGGCGGGAAAACTTAATTTTACGGTTTTGGCGGAAAACTCGATTTTATGGTTTTGGCGGGAAAACTCAATTTTATGGTTTAAGCGGGAAAACTTGATTTTGTGATTTTGGTGGAAAACTTGATTTTAACGGGAAAACTTGATTTTACTGTTTTGGCGGGAAACTCTAATTTATGGTTTTGGCGGAAAATTCAATTTTACGGTTTTGGCAGGGAAACTGGATTTCACAGTTATAGCAGAAAAACTCTATTTTTCGGTTTTGACGGAAAACTCGATTTTGACGGAAAAACTCGATTTTGTGATTTTGGTGAGAAGACTCAAATTTTAGAAACCTATCTTTTTGTGACCACTGGACCGACCGCGTCCACATTGTCCAAATCCACTAACGCCCATTGCCCATTGGTCTTGTGATTCTTGTCCATTTGTAAACCGTATGGACAAATGAGTATCACAAAGATAGACCCATTTTATATTTGGACATGGGCAACCAATGGTCATACAACCCATTTTACGGCTATACAAGCAGGCTGGCAGCTTGTGTCTTGCATGTGCCAGTTACTACATAAGAAAGCAAGCAGGTGAAAATCATGTGCATCGCACATGACCGGCCAAGTAGCTGAACGGTCTTTTTGGACAGTTTTTGACCAAACGTTTCCCGTCCATCGGATCCTGCCTTTCTTTAAGATAAACGCTTTCAGCTTTAATAAAACTCGACCATAGTAATTAAAATTCAACCAGATCTATCATGGGAAGGTCTTTCGATCAAACGACAGTTTCGTCGAGACATTAATTCACTGGGTCGATTTTATTATAATTATGATCAACTAACTCCAAATTGGTCGAGCGAAATTTTTCTCGACAAAAAATTAATTGGTTCGTGAGGGTTATTACACGTACTGCCTGGAAGGACCAAGGACTGTCCAAATTGGTCCATCAGGCCATGAAAACTTGACCCATAAGTACTGATAGGCTGATATAATAACCTTATCTTTACTGAATGGAAGGATTTAACTCAACGGACCATGGACTGTCCGGACTGGTCCCATCAGTACATGAAAAATAACCAATCCGTACTGATAGACTGATACGATCAGCCATCCGTACTGACTGGAAGGATCAAGGCCTGTCCAGATTTGGTCCATCAGTCCATAAAAAATCGACCCATACGTACCGACATGCTGATATGATCAGCCTTATCTGTACTGAATGGAAGGATTTAACTCAACGAACCATGGACGATCAGCCTCATCCATACTGAATGGAAGGATTTAACTCATTAGACCATGGACTGTCCGGACTAGTCATATCAGTACATGAAAAATGACCCATACATTCTGATAGGATTATACGATCAGCCATCCGTACTGCCTGGAGGGACCAAGGATTGTCCTGACTGGTCCATCAAGCCAGGAAAAATTGCCCCATGCGTACGTATAGACTGATATAATCATCCTTATCCTTACTGAATTGAAGGATTTAACTCAATGGACCATGGACTTTCCAGACTGGTCCCATCAGTACATGAAAAATGACCCATAGGTACTGATAGGCTTATACGATCAGCCATCTGTACCGCCTGGAAGAAGAAAGGACTGTACAGATTGGTCCATCAGGCTATGAAATATACACCCATACATATGGATAGGCTGATATGATCAGCCTTATCCGTACTGAATTGAAGGATTTATCTCAACAAACCATGGACTGTCCAGACTGGTCCCATCAGTACATGAAAAATGACCCATACGTACTGAAAGGCTGATACGATCAGCCATCCGTACTGCCTGGAAGGACCAAGGACGGTCCAGACTGGTCCATCAGGCCATGAAAGATCAACCCATACGTACAGATAGGCTGATATGATCAGCCTTAACCGTACTGAATGGAAGGATTTAAGTCAACGGACCATGGACTGTGCGGACTAGTCCCTTCTGTACATGACAAATGACCAATACGTATTGATAGGCTGATACGATCAGCCATCCATACTGCCTGGAAGGACGAAGGACTGTCCAAACTTGGTCCATCAGTCCATAAAAAATCGACCCATACGTACGGACCTGCTTATATGATCAGCCTTATCCGTACTGAATGGAACGATTTAACTCAACAAATCATGGACTGTCCGGACTTGTGCCATCAGTACATGAAAAATAACCCATACGTACTGATAGGCTGATACAATCAGCCATTCGTACTGCCTGGAAGGACCACGGACTGTCCAAACTGGTCCATCAGGGCTTGAAAATTGACCCATACGTACCGATAGGCTGATATGATCAGCCTTATCCGTACTAAATTGAAGGATTTAACTGAACGGACCATGGACTATAATACACCCCTAGGATGGTCTCTGAAATCTGGAAACTGAAAGAACAGTGATAATCCTTGCAAGCAGAGAATCAGTAGACTCAATCTCCTTCAAGGCGTGTGGATTGATGTGGGACACAAGAGGTATGGTTAGACTCCTGATACTCCAAGGTTTCTGATCCAGATATGACACACTAAATCAGAGAACCCAAAGCCTGGATATTACACACCAGCAGCCCTAATGTTTCGACAGAAACAATAGAAGCAGAAGAAAAGTTTTTGATTGAAAAGCTGATGAGTTTCTATTCAGACTTTGACAGAATATAAAGAGAACAAGGAGACCAAGGGTTGTGCATGCAAAAAACCCTTGGGAACACACGAAATTTTAAAAGAGTCCACACTCTCCAAAGACCAGAAATAGACTAAGGTTTAAAAACATAACATAAAAACTATATATTAAAACTTAGATAACTAAATGGACCAACACTTAGTATATGATAAGCTCTTTTGTGGCCTCATTAAAAACATAACTTGGAAAACCCAGTGAGACAAAACCAAGCTAGGGAAAAAGAGTACACACAACAACCTTCTAAGTGTTGATCAGCTTGTTTGGATAGAACTCCATAAAAGTGAAGGCTTCATTATAGACATTTCTGCCAAAGTATTCTTCTTGCTCTTCAGTGTACTTAAGCATTCCAGTAACATCTTCCTTGAGCTTCTTTGATCTAGCACGATTCATTGGACCTTCTTGAATGATTAAGACATCCTCTCCATTGTTGTATTCTTCTTGAACTTGTTCATCTTGCATATCCATGATCATATCATCCCCTCCCTCTTGAAAAGGATTTGACATCAAATCTGGTTTATCTGCAACAAAAGGAACTAAGTAAGAAACATTGAAGCTATTACTAACATCATACTTACCTTGCAGATCCAGCTTGTAGGCATTGTTGCTGATTATGTGCGTGATTGTGAAAGGACCATCAATTCTTGGCATTAGCTTGGATTTCCTTTCATTTGGAAACCTCTCCTTTCTCAAATGGACCCAAACTTGATCACCAACGTCAAAGATCATCTCACGCCTGCCTTTGTTAGCTTGTCTAGTATACTGCTTGGTCTTTGCCTCCAAGTTCTTTTTAGCTTCAAAATAAATCTGTTTCGCCATTTCTGCCTTCTTTTTCCCAACAATATTAACTCTTTCACTCAAAGGAAAAGGTATTAGAACCAAAGGTGAGGTGGGATTGAACCCATAAACAATTTCAAATGGTGAGAACTTAGAAGCAGAATGCATAGCATGGTTATAAGCAAATTCAGCATGTGCCAAATATTCTTCCCAATATTTCAAGTTATTTTTAATGAATACACGCAGGAGTGTCCCTAGAGTCCTATTCAGTACCTCAGTTTGACCATCAGTTTGTGGATGACATGTAGTAGAGAATAGCAGTTTAGTTCCAAGTTTAGACCATAGAGTTTTCCAGAAATGACTAAGAAACTTAGTATCTCTATCTGAAACTATAGTCCTAGGAAATCCATGCAAACGAACTACTTCCTTAAAGAACATGTTAGCTACATGTAATGCATCATCAGTTTTACGGCAAGCAATGAAGTGAGCCATTTTTGAAAACCTATCAACAACCACAAAGATAGAATCCTTCCCTATTCTGGTCATAGGCAGTCCAACAATAAAATCCATAGATATATCATTCCAAGGATGCGTAGGAATAGGCAAAGGAGTATAAAACCGTGAGGCTGAACCTTAGATTTGGCTTGTTTGCACGTGACACACCTTCCACATATCCTCTCAATATCTCTTTTCATGTGTGGCCAGTAGAAATGATCCTGTAGAACTTTAAGAGTCTTGGCAATACGAAAATGCCCCATCAAGCCTCCACCATGGGCTTCTCTAACAAACAAATCTCTCAAAGAACAGTTATGCACACACAAACGATTTTCGTAAAAGAGATAACCATCCTGCCTAAAATAATGACCAGTAGCAGATTTCTCACAAGATTTGAAGGCTTCCTGAAAATCTAAATCAGTTTCATACATTTCCTTAAGCTGTTCAAATCCAAGCAGTTTAGCATCAAGGGAATTCAAGAGAACATACCTTCTGGATAGTGCATCCGCAACTATGTTTTCTTTACCTTGTTTGTATTTGATTACATATGGAAATGTCTCAATGAATTCAACCCATCTGGTATGCCTTTTGCTGAGCTTGTTATGTCCCTTTAGGTACTTCAGAAACTCATGATCAGTGTGTATGACAAACTCCTTAGGCCATAGGTAGTGCTGCCATGTTTGCAAAGCCCTCACCAAAGCATACAACTCTTTGTCATAAGTTTCATAGTTGAGCGTTTCTCCACCAAGCTTCTCACTGAAGTATGCTATAGGCCTTCTATCTTTCATTAAAATTACACCAATACCAATTCCTGAGGCATCACATTCGATTCAAAAGTTTTAGTAAAATCAGGAAGTATTAAAATAGTTGAATGAGTAAGCTTCTCTTTTAGGCATTGAAAGGCAGCCTCTTGTGCTTTTCCCCATTTGAATCCAACATCTTTCTTGATTACTTCAGTCAATGGGGCTGCTATCGTGCTGAAATCCTTCACAAATCTTCTATAAAATCCAGCAATCCCATGGAAACTCCTTACTTCACCTACTGTCTTTGGACTTGGCCAGTCTCTGATGGCTTTTACTTTCTCCTCGTCCACCTTAACTCCATCTGCACTCACAACAAAGCCTAAAAAGACCAAGTTATCTGTACAAAAAGTACGCTTCTTAAAGTTGGCATATAATTCTTCCTTTCTCAGCACACTCAAAACAGACTCAAGATGTTCAAGATGTTCTTTTAGACATTTGCTGTAAATCAAGATATCATCAAAATAAACCACAACAACAAACACTCCTTTGAAAGCTCTAAGAACAGGATTCATTAGGCGCATGAAAGTACTAGGTGCATTTTTTAGACCAAATGGCATTACCAACCATTCATATAAACCATGCTTAGTTTTAAATGCAGTCTTCCACTCATCACCTTCTTTCATCCTAATCTGATGATAGCCACTTTTAAGATCAATTTTAGAAAAAATGCAGGACCCATGTAACTAAACAAGCATGTCATCTAATCTAGGGATAGGATGTCGATACTTTACAGTGATATTATTGATGGCCCAGCAATCGACACACATCCTCCAGCTTCCATCCTTTTTAGGCACCAGCAACACTGGAACAGCACATGGACTCAAGCTTTCCCTGATATGACCCTTTTCCATGAGTTCTTCAACCTGCCTTTACAATGAATTACTCAAACATAGCAATAAAGACCATGATTAAAGTCTGAATAAATTTCATAGAATAAACTGAGTTATAAGAAAAGGAGTTCAAGATCTTCTATGTAATGATGTTCAGATCTGTCTCTCCAATAAACAAGATGTTCCAACTCTGTTTTCAGCCTCTCTCTTCTCTGGCTGCTTGCCTTACCTAAGACTGCTTAGGCTTCTAAAACTATGATAGAAAACCCTAATAAGTATGTTAAAACTCTTCCATGGAATTTTTGTCTTTCTGACTTGGGCTTTGGTCATCGATCGATGGCAAGTGTGCTCAATCGATCATTCTCGAGCTTAGATCATCGGTCGACGCCAAGTGTGATCCATTGATTGAGGGCTTCATCGACTCCCTAGATGATCAGCTGCGGATTCTTCTCTTCTAAAGGCTCCAAAAGCTCAAAGTATCTCATTTATCTCTAAAATATTCTTGGACCTGTAAATACTGTAAAACATAGCCTAGACACACATAATAGACTCTGAATAAAGCCTATAACATGGCCTAAAACTGGTAATAAATAGGTTATATCAACTCCCTCAGGCTTACCTTTTGCTTGTCCTCAAGCACACAAAGCCTGTGAAAGAGGTTTTGAAAAGGGGAGACTCACATAATATCTAAGTATAACTGTCAAATCCTTTCTACCAACAACTTAGCAGATACTAGCTTGACTCGCGCCTTTACTGATCTCATTTCTTTGCATAAAATAAAAGTGAATGCTTTACCTTGTGAGTATCGATCAAAGGACACATGGGTTCTTATCTCTATAAGTATCTGAACAACTAGGTACAAAATCCTCTTTGATCCCTTTCTTCCTTCTTTTTCTCTCTTCTCTTAATCTCTTTAGATCTCTTCTTCTTCTTATTTTTCTCTTTTTCTTTTTCTTTTTGGGCAAAGTTGTAGGCGAATAATGGGGTCATAGGTAATTTACCTACCCCTCGCTTCCAGCAATGTGTGATCATTCCTTTGAATTAGAATAATGGGGTCATAGGTAATGTACCTACCCCTCTGCATCTTGGGAAATCATCTCTATCTTTTAGACTTTTAAGTAGATGCTGAAGAGAGAGAGAGAGAGAGAGAGAGAGAGAGAGAGAAGGGAACCAAAGATGCAATGACTTGTACCTACAGACTTGCAGAAGGAACCCGATCCAGTGCATATCAAGCCCCAAGGCAAGCTGATAATGTCAGGATTAGTGTTGGAAATCAGCTTCGGTTCCTTCAAGTTTTCTTAGAAAGTGTGATATAGTGTTAGGATGATCCCCTTTAGTATCTCTAGTAATCTCTGCAACTAACCTTCTAAAAATGGTGCTAAAGTGTGGTCAGTCAATAATTTTTTTTGATCATAATCTCCTTCTTGTCTTAATAAAATATTATGAAAAAATTATATATGGCAAATAAAACTCAAAACAAATCAAATAGCATTAGCGAACCTCCCCTAGACTTAAATTACACTGTCTCCAGTGTAATCCACCTTGGATTGGTTAAGAAAAATTAAAATCAAAAGTAAATAGTGTTAGAAAAAGTAGATTATACCATACTGCTAAGGACGTTGATTGATGGTCATAGGTTTATGTCGACCGATGGTAGACCATCATCATCAATCGACGGAATATTCAAACTATCGACTTAACATATCTGTTAGACCACCATCGATCGACAACAACAAAGTTGCGTCGATCGATGTGAGGCGTGTTAGACTAAAATCGTCTGTTTGTCTACTCTCCATGGATCATCTCTCTTTGGTTAGCTCTGTTAGACACTCAAACATATATCAGATCGTCAAACAACAGAATAATAGTAATGAGTCCAAATATAAAAGCAACATCATAAAACATAAGTCTGAAAGTAAGATAAAATAAAAGACGAAGGAGCAACAAGGGAGGCTACTCCTCGTCCGATGTATCCATGTCAGGCTGTTGAGGCTGTGGTGCGGCTCCTGGTGGTGATCTCGCTCTGGTCCTGGGACGGCTGAAGCACTGGCATCAAGACATCGTCTCAATCCTAGTCCATATGGCGCGAAATGCGCCCACTACAACTCTCTGGAAGTCACCATGGTCGTGGATGGGGATCTCTGGAATATCAGGGAAGGGTGGGAGAGGTGGCTGTAGGCTGTGCTAGCTCGGGTGACGTGGCTGCTACTACTGGATGGGCTGGTATGAGGCCTCCTCTGCGGCGTACTCTGAGCGGTGCTGTGTGGAGGTGCTGCTCAGATGGTCTGTAGGCTAGGCGCTCCGGATCATCAGCAAAATCTGTTACCTTTAGCGCTGGAAGAGCTATCATCCTAGGCCCCTCGTCGTCTATAAAAGACCAATACTTCCACTCCTTCAGCCACTGGGTCCTCATCAAGTGACTGTCATCCATGAATCTCAACTCAGTCACGATAGAGGCTCCATCAAAGCTGATACCAAGGAATCTGAATATAGGTGTCAGGAGGCTCCCAATCGTCTCCTTCTTCAGGACAGTACCCTTGAAGGGTTTGTCCTTCAGGGTCGCCAGATGCTCAGAAAAAATTGCTCCCAAGTTCACCCGCTGATCGCCCACTGGTGGGAGAAAAATCTCATCGTCGAGCTCCACTAAGTCCCTGACGGAGTAGTACAGCAATGTGAGCTCTTGAACCCTAAACTTATTGGGTTCCATATTGCACAACAAAGTGTTGGCAAGCGCCTTCATGGAGTACCGAAGGGTGGGGTGACGGACATCCGTCTGAGTAGTCGAGCCTGAGTCGAAAGGGCCCATAGCAATGAGTCCCCAGAAAGGATGTAAACTTAGGAAAGGAGCGACTGTGCAGGTGGACGTGTCGGACTCGAATCCGTAGATCTCACAGAGCTGTAGAATGGTGATTTAGTGTCGGATTCCTCTGATTAGAAAAGTCAATGTGGCTTCGTTCGCCACTTTCACCCGCAGGCTCTTGTAGAGAACATGAGCTGTAGTGATAGACTAATGTACCAGGTCGGGTTAGAAAGGGTATGTCCTAGTAGCCATCGTGCCAAGTCCTAACTCCCGTACCATCTGTCTGAAGTCGTTCAGTAGCCTTAGCTTCTTCAAGGTGCGTCTGTCAATGAACCGTGTGGGCTCGATAGAAACGCCTTGCCAAGCGTTGTAGTAGAGGCTGTCAAAATCGTCCCAAACATCACTCACATGGAAATGTGTGCATACCCTCGAGAGGCTATTCCCTCGATGCTACAGCCTCTCGAGGGTTGGGATAGTCCTCAAATGTAACAAGTAAAGCCTCTTCTTGTTTGGGACAAGGGTCTCGGCATGGAGGTCCTCGTGGATGATTACTGGAACCACCCGGCTCGTATCGTGCCTTGGTTCGTCGTTCGTCCATCTGCAAATAAGAAAGAAAATCAAGAACCAGAATCGATATTGAATATCTGACCATCGATCGATGCCACATCATGGGCATCGATCGATGGTTCGTCGCGAACCAAGGGTTACGAAATCCAAAATCAAACTCAAATCGTGCAAATCATATGTAAATAATGTAGATAGTTCCTAATCTAGTACTCCATTGCCTTAGATTGTCCTAAAATCCGAGCTAAACACCAAAAGTTTTGATTTTTCTTCAAACCCTAAAATGTTCCTAAACTAAGAGATTTAGAGAACATACCTTGATGATCGAGCGGTTTAGTGAGTTAAACAAGTATGAGGGTTGAAAATCGAGTGGTTTAGGCTTAAGAACGAGCAAAATTGGCTGAATATTTAGAGAGAAATTGAGTGTTTGCTCGTATGAGTTTTTTGGCGGTTTGGAGAAAAGTGTTTTTATGAATCAGGATCGTGTCGAGTTAACCTATCGACATTCGCCATAGATCTACGTTCCTATATGGGCATCGATCGATGGTTTGTTTTGTGATTCCATTTTCCATTTAAGAAATTTGTAAATGCGTAATTAATAAAATCATATTTATTATTTATTATTTTTTTTGTTTATTAGGTATATGTTATATATCTATACTTATTTTTATTATTTATTATTATTATTATTATATATATATATATATTTTATTTATTTTTTTTAAAAAATTATTAATTATATTTATTATTAATTATTTATTATACATATATTTTAAATTAGTGGGTTGCCTCCCACTAAGCGCTTGTTTAGAGTCGTTAGCTTGACGAGATATGGGTTTATTATTCGGGGTCTGACATCTCGAGGCGCATGGTCTGAGTATGCGAAATTTCAGCTTTGGCCCAATAATGTTTCACTCTTTTCCCATTCACCGTGAAATTCTCTCCTTTAGGATTAACTAGGACAATTTCCCCGTAATGTGTAACTTCTTTAATGGTGAAGGGTCCGGACAACCAAGAACGTAGTTTTCCGGGAAACAGAGTCAAACGCGAGTTATGCAGGAGTACTTGGTCGTTTGGTTTGAAATGCCTAGAAATAATTTTCTTGTCATGATAGGTTTTTTGTTCTTTCCTTGTATAGCTTTGAGTTTTCGTAGGCGTTGTGCCTAATTTCGTGTAGCTCATTTAGCTGGATTAATCTCTCTTCTGCTGCGGGTTTGGCATCAAAATTTGTCTTTTTAATTCCCCCTTCAGCTTTGTGTGTTAATTCCACTGGGAGATGGCCCGATTTTCCATAGAGTAAGTGGAATGGGGTGGTACCTAAGAGTGTTTTATATGCTGTTCGGTATGCCCAGAGCGCATCATCCAGTTTTGAAGAACAATCTTTTCAGGATGATGCCACCATCTTTTCTAAGATTTCTTTGATTTCACGGTTGGATACTTCTACTTGTCCGCTGGTCTGAGTATGGTAGGGTGTGGCTACTCGATGGTGGACTCCATATTTATTGAGTAGTTTCTCGAACACTCTATTTATAAAGTGGGTACCTCTGTCGCTTATAACTACTTGAGGGACTCCAAATCTAGGAAAAAATGATGCTACGAAAGCGTCATTTTTCGGGGTTGATGTCGCTTCTAACCATTTGGATACGTAGTCTATGACAACTAATATGTATTTATTTCCGTGCGAAGAAGGGAAAGGACCCATCAAATCGATGCCCCAACAATCAAACACTTCAACTTCGAGTATGAAATTTTGTTCAATTTTATTTCTCTTGGTGATTTTTCCTCTACTTAGGCAAGAATCGCATTTTGCTACGTAGGCTTGAGCATCTCGAAACATAGTTGGCCACCAAACGCCTGCTTGTAGAATTTTTGACACTATCTTAAAGCTAGCGAAATGTCCAGCGTAATCGGAACCATAACAATGATACAAGATTTCATGTATTTCGCTTTCATCAACGCATCGTCTGTATATTCCGCCAGAGCAATGTTTATAAAGAAAGGGTTCATCCCAGTAATATCTCTGTATTTCTCTCAAAAATTTCTTTTTATGATATCCTGCGAAGGGTTCGGGTTCCACTTTGGCCGCGAGATAGTTTTCTATTTCTGCATACCAAAGTCTATCAGTGGAGTTCAGTGCACAGACCCCCCCCCCCTGACTTAAACTTCTAGCTCCGAGAGAGTCATTAATCGAGAATGAAGGATTACAACTGACGTTGAAATCTATTGGAATGGTTATGTGATCATATGTTTTGTATACGTTATCGATCGATGCTCTGCGGTTATAATCGTTCGACGAGCTTAGCGTGTTATTGGTCGATTCCTCTTCATGTGCCGAACTGACTTTGCCAAAAAATGTTGATTGTGCTAAGTAGATATTTTCGGTGGGTAAGAAGTCATCTATAGGAACATCGTCGTCTACTCTTATTCGTGATAAGTGATCTGCGACTTCGTTTTCCACTCCTTTCTTGTCTTTTACTTCTATATCAAATTCTTGAAGAAGCAGAATCCACCGTAAAAGTCTCGTCTTGGCGACCTTTTTGTTCATTAAGTATTTCAACGCTACATGGTTGGTGTGAACAACTACTTTCAAGCCGACTAGATAGGATCGGAATTTTTCAAAAGCGAATACCACGGCTAGTAATTCTTTTTCCGTTGTTGCATAATTGCGTTGCCCATCGTCCAGAGTTCTATTGGCGTAGTATATAGCATGCAATTTTTTTTCCTTCTTTTGTTTGAGCAATGCTCCTACAGCGAAATCGCTTGTGTCGCACATAATTTCGAATGGTAGATCCCAGTCCGGTGCTTGAACAATAGGAGCAGATACGAGTGCCGATTTGATTTCTTTTAAGGCCTCGAGACATTCAGGTGTAAAGTCGAATTTTACTTCTTTTCATAGGAGTGCAGTGAGAGGTCGAGAAATTTTGCTAAAATCTTTTATGAATCTCCTATAGAACCCATCATATCCTAAAAAGTTTCTAACGTCTTTGACATTAAAGGGTGGCGGTAGCCCAGTCATTACTTCAATATTTGCCTTCTCCACGTCGATTTCGGCTGCTGAGACTTTGTGTCCCAAGAAAATTCCGCTGTTAACCATAAAGTGGCATTTTTCCCATTTCAAAACAAGATTTTTCTCTTCGCATCTAGCTAACAGCTTACACAGGTTATCGAAATATGTTTTGAAGTTTGGAACGTATACTGAGAAGTCCTCCATTAAAACCTCCATGAAGTCTGCGATCATATCCGTGAATATCGACATCATGCATCTTTGGAAGGTCGCAGGAGCGTTACAAACTCCGAATGGCATTCTGCAATACGCGAACACTCCATAGGGACAGGTGAAGGTAACTTTTTCTTGATCATCCAGATGTATGGAAATATGGATGAATCCTGAGTACTTGTCGAGGAAACAGTAGTATTTGTGGCTTGCAAGCCTTTCTAACATATGATCAATAAAGGGTAAGGGGAAATGATCTTTTCATGTGGCAGCATTCAGTTTCTTGTAATCGATGCACATCCTATATCTAGTGATACTTGTCGAGGAACATCCTATGTCTGGTGATACTTGTCGAGGAAACAGTAGTATTTGTGGCTTGCAAGCCTTTCTAACATTTGATCAATAAAGGGTAAGGGGAAATGATCTTTTTGTGTGGCAGCATTCAGTTTCCTGTAATCGATGCACATCCTATGTCTGGTGACAGTCCTCATGGGGATCAATTCATCTTTGTCGTTCTTTACTACCGTAATTCCACCTTTCTTTCGAACAACATGAACTGGAGTAACCCAGTTGCTGTCCGAGATAGGGTAAATAACGCCTGCTTCTAGAAGCTTCATGATTTCCTTTTTGACTACTTCCTTTAGGGTTGGATTTAATCTCCTCTGATGCTCAATAGATGATTTGGATTCATCATCAAGGTGTATCCTATGCATACATAAATCTGGAGAAATTCATGGGATGTCATCTAATGAATATTCGAGAGCCTTGCGGTGTTTTTCGCAGTTATTCAGCAATAACGCTTACTCTCCGCTGCTCAGGTTGGCATTGATGATGACAGGATAGGAACTTTCGTAAAGGAAAGCGTATTTAAGACCAGCAGGGAGTGGTTTAAGCTTGATTTTAGGTTCTTTCTCTTTGCTCCAGTCGTTGGTTACACCATGCTGTCGATCGACTGCATTATTGGGATGTCGATCGATGGTGGCAGGCAGATCAAGTTCTTCGGTGTCGACGTTGAATATTTCTTCAGTGGCATCCATCAATCTGGTATATTCTTCATTCCGATCATCTATCGCAAAGATGTCATCTTCAGGAGATGTGATTGCTCGCTCGAGAGGATCACTTGAGCATGTAACCATGAATGATTCTTCTGCTAGGTCAGAGAGATAATTGATGTGAAAGGGTTGATCGTCGATCAAAGGCTGTTTAATTATTTTTTCCATGTCAAAGACCATCGGTATCTTCCCGATGTTGAGGCATATGCGCCCTTCTCTGACATCAATGATCGCTCCGGCCGTGGCCATGAAAGGTCTCTCCAAAATAATCGGGTTTCTGGGTTCTCGCTCTTATTTAAGTACTATGAAATCTGCAGGTATGTCGGAGTTATGAATGCGTACGGGTACATCTTCAAGGACGCCTTCCGTAATTCTAGTGGATCTATCAGCTAAAAGAGAGTAACTCTGGTAGGTTGAAATTGTGTTAAACCGAGGGTGATTGCAACTGAATAAGGCATCAGGTTTACAGTAGAGCCTAAATCATAGAGGAATTTTTGGAATCTTTCATCGCTGATAGTGCAGTCCAGAACAAAGCTACCGGGATCAGGGACCTTAACCAGCGTTTTCCCTTGAATGATTTCGCTTACTTCTTCTGATACCATCATTACACAATGTTCTGATTCATGGAATCCTCGCGTTGATGCATCGTTCACATACTGCGTAATAGCAGGCGAGATGTGAACGACATCGGTCAGTGGCATCTTAATGCTTACTTTGTCAAGCGCTTTTTTGCATATTGCTTTTTCTTGCTGTTTGTTTTTTTAATTAGCGTTCTTTACGGGAAAAGGGGGTTGCTTGGTAAACCCTTGTTCTAACTGGTTCGGTCGGTTTTGAGTCCGACTGTCGATCGCGCCTTGCTTCGCAGCGTCGATCGATGGTAGGTTCAGACTGTCGATTGATTCTTGGTAACGAGTGTCGATCGAAGTCTCCTACTTCTGTGTCGTTTTCCTTTTGTTTGTCAAATAAGTCCTCGAGGTCATCAGTTTGGTCTAATTCTTCAATTTTGGGTGAGATCTCGAGAATTTGCTCGTCAGTGTCAAGCGGAACGGGATTCAATTTTCTTTTTCCTCCGTCGCAATTCTTACAAACTCATCGATAGTTATGCTTTCTCTATTGCCAGTTGCGAGTCATTTACCACTTTGTAAGGAATGGAAGGATTTAACTCAAATGTCAATGGACTGTCCAGACTGGTTCCATCAGTACATTACAAATGACCAATACGTATTGATAGGCTGATACGATAAGCCATCCGTACTGCATGGAAGGACCAAGGACTGTCCAGACTTTGTCCATCAGTTCATAAAAAATGGACCCATACGTACGGACATGCTGATATCATCAGCCTGATCTGTACTGAATGAAAGGATTTAACTCAACGAGCCATGGACTGTCCGGACTGGTGCCATCAGTACATGAAAAATGACCCATAAGTACTGATAGGCTGATACAATTAGCCATCCGTACTGCCTGGAAGGACCACATACTGTCCAAACTGGTCCATCAGGAAATGAAAAATCGACCCATACATACTGATAAGCTTATATGATCAGCCTTATCCATACTGAATGGAAGGATTTAACTCAACTGACCATGGACTGTCCGGACTGGTCCCATCAGTACAGGAAAAATGACATATACGTACAGATAAGCTGATAAGATCAACCATCCGTACTGCCTGGAAGGACCAAGGACTGTCCAGACTGGTCCATCAGGCCTTTTAAAATCGACCCATATGTACTGATAGGCTGATATGAGCAGCCTTTTCCGTAATGAATTGAATGATTTAACTCAACAGACGATGGAATGTCCGGACTGTTCCCATCAGTACATGAAAAATGACCCATACGTACTGATAGTCTGATACGATCAGCCATCCGTACTGCCTGGAAGGACCAAGGACTGTCCAGACTTGGTCCATCAGTCAACAAAAAATCAACCCATACGTACTGACATGCTGATAGGATCAGCCTGGAAGGACCACAGACTGTCCAAACTGCCTGGAAGGACCACGGACTGTCTAAACTGGTCCATCAGGACATGAAAAATCGATCCATACATACTGATAGACTGATATGATCAGCCTTAACCGTACTGAATGGAAGGATTTAACTCAACGGACAATGGACTATCTTGACTGGTCCCATTAGTACCTGAAAAATGACCCATACGTACTGATAGGCTTATACGATCAGCCATCCGTACTGCCTGGAGGGACCAAGGACTGTCCAGAATGGTCCATCAGGCCATGAAAAATCGACCCATACGTACTGATAGGCTGATATGATCTGCCTTACCCGTACTGAATGGAAGGATTTAACTCATTGGACCATGGACTATCTGGACTGGTCCCAACAGTAAATGAAAAATGACCCATACGTACTGATAGGCATATACGATCAGCCATCCGTACTGCCTGGAGGGACCAAGGACTTTCCAGACTGGTCCATCAGGCCATGAAAAATCGACCCATACGTACTGATAGGCTGATATGATCATCCTTATCCGTACTGAATGAAAGGATATAACCCAACAAACCATGAACAGTCCGGACTCGTCCCATCACTACATGAAAAATAACATATACGTACTGATAGTCTTATACGATCAGCCATCCGTACTGCCTGGAAGAACCAAGGACTGTCCAGACTAGTCCATCAGGCCATGAAAATTCGACCCATACGTACTGATAGGCTGATATGATCAGCCTTATCCGTACTGAATTGAAGCATTTAACTCAACAGACCATGGACTGTCCGGACTGGTCCCATCAGTACATGAAAAATGATCCATATGTACTGATAGGCTGATACGATCAGCCATCCGTACTGCCTAGAAAGAGCAAGGACTGTCCAGACTTGGTTCATCAGTCCATAAAAAATGACAAATACGTACCTACATGCTGATAGGATCAGCCTTATCCGTATTGAATGGAAGAATTTGACACAACGAACCATGGACTGTCCAGACTGGTTCCATCAGTACATGAAAAATGACCAATACATACTGATAGGCTGATAAGGTCAGCCATCCGTACTGCCTGGAAAGACTAAGGACTGACCAAACCTGTTCACCAGGACCTAAAAAATTGACCCATGCGTACCGATAGGCTGATAAGATCAGCCTATCCGTACTGAATGGAAGGATTTAACTCAACGGACCATGGACTATCCAGACTTGTCCGATCACTACATGAAAAATAACCCATACGTACTGATAGGCTTATGTGATCAGCCATCCGTACTGCCTCGAGGGACCGAGGACTGTCCGGGCTGGTCCATCAGGCCATGAAAAATTGCCCCATACGTATTGATAGTCTGATATAATCAGCCGTATCCTTACTAAATTGAAGGAATTAACACAACAGACAATGGATTGTCCAGACTAGTCCCACCAATACTTGAAAAATGACCCATCCGTACTGATAGGCTTATACAATCAGCCATCCGTACTGCCTGGAGAAACAAAGGACTGTCCAGACTGGTCCATCTGGCCATGAAAAATCGACCCATACATACTGATAGGCTGATATAATCAGCCTTATTTGTACTGAATTAAAGGATTTAACTCAACGGACCATCGACTGTCCGGACTGGTCCCATCAGTACATGAAAAATTACCAATACGTACTAATAGGCTGATACGATCAGCCATCGGTACTGCCTGGAAGGACCAAGGACTGCCCAGACTGGTCCATCAGGCCATGAAAAATTGATTCGTACATACTGATAGGCTGATATGATCAGCCTTAACCGTACTGAATGAAAGGATTTAACTCAACAGACCATGGACTATGTGGACAGGTCCCATCAGTACATGAAAAATGACCCATACGTATTAATAGGCTTATACGATCAGCCATCCGTACTGCCGGGAGGGACCAAAGACTGTCCAGACTGGTCCATCAGGCCATGAAAAATCGACCCATACGAACTGATAGGTTGATAAGACTAACCTTATCCGTACTGAATGGAAGGATTTAACTTAACGGACCATGGACTATCTGGACTGGTCCCATCAGTACATGAAAAATGACCCATACGTACTGATAGGCTTATACGATCAGCCATCCGTACTGCCTGGAAGAACCAAGGACTGTCCAGACTAGTCCATCAGGCCATGAAATATCGACCCATACGTACTGATAGGCTGATATGATCAGCCTTATCTGTACTGAATTGAAGCATTTAACTCAACGGACCATGGACTGTCTGGACTGGTCCCATCAGTACATTAAAAATGACCCATACGTAGTGATAGGCTGATACGATCAGACATCCGTACTACCTAGAAGGACCAATGACTGTCCAGACTTGGTCCATCAGTCCATAAAAAATTGACAATTACGTACTGACGTGCTGATAGGATCAACCTTATCCGTACTGAATTGAAGAATTTAACTCAATGGACCATGGACTATCCAGACTTGTCCCATAACTACATGAAAAATAACCCATACGAACTAATAGTCATAAGTGATCAGCCATCCGCACTGCCTCGAGGGACTGAGGGCTATCCAAACTGGTCCATCAGTCTTATCCTTACTGAATTGAAGGATTTAACACAACAGACCATGGACTGTCCAGACTGGTCCCAAAATGACCCATACGTACTGATAGGCTTATAGGATTATACGATCAGCCATCCGTACTGCCTGGATTGTCCACAGTGGTCCATCAGGCCATGAAAAATCGACCCATACGTACTGAAAGGCTGATATGATCAGCCTTATTTGTACTGAATTGAAGGATTTAACTCAACGGCCCATGGACTGTCCGGACTGGTACCATCACTACATGAAAAATGACATATACGTACTGATAGTCTTATACAATCAGCCATCCGTACTGCCTGGAAGAATCAAGGACTGTCCAGACTAGTCCATCAGGCCATGAAAATTCGACCCATACGTATTGATAGGCTGATATGATCAGCCTTATCCGTACTGAATTGAAGCATTTAACTCAACAGACCATGGACTGTCCGGACTGGTCCCATCAGTACATGAAAAATGATCCATATGTACTGATAGGCTGATACGATCAGCCATCCGTACTCCCTAGAAAGACCAAGGACTGTCCAGACTTGGTTCATCAGTCCATAAAAAAATGACAAATACGTACCTACATGCTGATAGGATCCGCCTTATCCGTATTGAATGGAAGGATTTGACACAACGAACCATGGACTGTCCAGACTGGTTCCATCAGTACATGAAAAATGACCAATACATACTGATAGGCTGATAAGGTCAGCCATTCGTACTGCCTGGAAAGACTAAGGACTGACCAAACCTGTTCACCAGGACCTAAAAAATTGACCCATGCGTACCGATAGGCTGATATGATCAGCCTATCCGTACTGAATGGAAGGATTTAACTCAACGGACCATGGACTATCCAGACTTGTCTGATCACTACATGAAAAATAACCCATACGTACTGATAGGCTTATGTGATCAGCCATCCGTACTGCCTCGAGCGACCGAGGACTGTCCGGGCTGGTCCATCAGGCCATGAAAAATTGCCCCATACGTATTGATAGTCTGATATAATCAGCCATATCCTTACTAAATTGAAGGAATTAACACAACAGACAATGGACTGTCCACACTAGTCCCACCAGTACTTGGAAAATGACCCATCCGTACTGATAGGCTTATACAATCAGCCATCCGTACTTCCTGGAGAAACAAAGGACTGTCCAGACTGGTCCATCTGGCCATGAAAAATGGACCCATACATACTGATAGGCTGATATAATCAGCCTTATTTGTACTGAATTAAAGGATTTAACTCAACGGACCATCGACTGTCCGGACTGGTCCCATCAGTACATGAAAAATTACCAATACGTACTAATAGGCTGATACGATCAGCCATCGGTACTGCCTGGAAGGACCAAGGACTGCCCAGACTGGTCCATCAGGCCATGAAAAATTGANTCCGTACTGCCTGGAAGGACCAAGGACTGTCTAGACTGGTCAATCAGGCCATGAAAAATCGACCCACATGTACTGATTCGCTGATATGAGCAGCCTTATCCGTACTGAATTAAAGGATTTAACTCAACGGACCATCGACTGTCCGGACTGGTCCCATCAGTACATGAAAAATTACCAATACGTACTAATAGGCTGATACGATCAGCCATCGGTACTGCCTGGAAGGACCAAGGACTGCCCAGACTGGTCCATCAGGCCATGAAAAATTGATTCGTACATACTGATAGGCTGATATGATCAGCCTTAACCGTACTGAATGGAAGGATTTAACTCAACAGACCATGGACTATGTGGACAGGTCCCATCAGTACATGAAAAATGACCCATACGTATTAATAGGCTTATACGATCAGCCATCCGTACTGCCAGGAGGGACCAAAGACTGTCCAGACTGGTCCATCAGGCCATGAAAAATCGACCCATACGAACTGATAGGTTGATATGACTAACCTTATCCGTACTGAATGGAAGGATTTAACTTAACGGACCATGGACTATCTGGACTGGTACCATCAGTACATGAAAAATGACCCATACCTACTGATAGGCTTATACGATAAGCCATCCGTACTGCCTGGAAGAACCAAGGATTGTCTAGACTAGTCCATCAGGCCATGAAATATCGACCCATAAGTACTGATAGGCTGATATGATCAGCCTTATCTGTACTGAATTGAAGCATTTAACTCAACGGAGCATGGACTGTCCGGACTGGTCCCATCAGTACATGAAAATTGACCCATACGTACTGATAGGCTGATACGATCAGACATCTGTACTACCTAGAAGGACCAATGACTGTCCAGACTTGGTCCATCAGTCCATAAAAATAATTATTACGTACTGACATGCTGATAGGATCAACCTTATCCGTACTGATTTGAAGGATTTAACTCAACGGACCATGGACAATCCAGACTGGTCCCATAACTATATGAAAAATAACCCATACGAACTAATAGTCATAAGTGATCAGCCATCCCCACTGCCTCGAGGGACTGAGGGCTATCCAAGCTTGTCCATCAGTCTTATCCTTACTGAATTGAAGGATTTCACACAACAGACCATGGACTGTCCAGACTGGTCCCAAAATGACCCATACGTACTGATAGGCTTATAGGATTATACGATCAGCCATCCGTACTGCCTGGATTGTCCAGAGTGGTCCATCAGGCCATGAAAAATCGACCCATACGTACTTATAGGCTGATATGATCAGCCTTATTCGTACTGTATTGAAGTATTTAACTCAACGGACCATGGACTGTCCGGACTGGTACCATCAGTACACGAAAAATTACCCATAAGTACGGATAGGCTGATACGATCAGCCATCGGTACTGCCTGCAAGGACCAGGGACTGTCTAGACTGGTCCATAAAGCCATGAAAAATCGACTCATACGTACATATAGGCTGATATGATCAGCCTTAACCGTACTGAATGGAAGGATTTAACTCAACTAACCATGGAATGGTCCCATCTGTACATGACAAATGACCATCCGTACTGATAGGCTTATACAATCAGCCATCCGTACTGCCTGGAGAAACAAAGGACTGTCCAGACTTGTCCATCTGGCCATGAAAAATTGACCCATACATACTGATAGGCTGATATAATCAGCCTTATTTGTACTGAATTAAAGGATTTAACTCAACGGACCATCGACTGTCCGGACTGGTCCCATCAGTACATGAAAAATTACCAATACGTACTAATAGGCTGATACGATCAGCCATCGATACTGCCTGGAAGGACCAAGGACTGCCCAGACTGGTCCATCAGGCCATGAAAAATTGATTCGTACATACTGATAGGCTGATATGATCAGCCTTAACCGTACTAAATGGAATGATTTAACTCAACAGACCATGGACTATGTGGACAGGTCCCATCAGTACATGAAAAATGACCCATACGTATTAATAGGCTTATACGATCAGCCATCCGTACTGCCTGGAAGAACCAAGGACTGTCCAGACTAGTCCATCAGGCCATGAAATATCGACCCATACGTACTGATAGGCTGATATGATCATCCTTATCTGTACTGAATTGAAGCATTTAACTCAACGGTCCATGGACTGTCTGGACTGGTCCCATCAGTACATGAAAAATGACCCATACGTACTGATAGGCAGATACGATCAGACATCCGTACTACCTAGAAGGACCAATGACTGTCCAGACTCTGTCCATCAGGCCATAAAAAATTGACAATTACGTACTGACATGCTGATAGGATCAACCTTATCCGTACTGAATGGAAGGATTTAACTCAACAGACCATGGACTATCCAGACTGGTCCCATAACTACATGAAAAATAACCCATACGAACTAATAGTCATAAGTGAGCAGCCATCCGCCCTGCCTCGAGGGACTGAGGGCTATCCAAACTGGTCCATCAGTCTTATCCTTACTGAATTGAATGATTTCACACAACAGACCATGGACTGTCCAGACTGGTCCCAAATGACTCATACGTACAGATAGGCTTATAGGATTATACGATCAGCCATCCGTACTGCCTGGATTGTCCAGAGTGGTCCATCAGGCAGTGAAAAATCGACCCATACGTACTTATAGGCTGATATGATCAGCCTTATTCGTACTGTATTGAAGTATTTAACTTAACGGACCATGGACTGTCCGGACTGGTACCATCAGTACACGAAAAATTACCCATAAGTACGGATAGGCTGATACGATCAGCCATCGGTACTGCCTGCAAGGACCAAGGACTGTCCAGACTGGTCCATAAAGCCATGAAAAATCGACTCGTACGTACAGATAGGCTGATATGATCAGCCTTAACCGTACTGAATGGAAGGATTTAACTCAACTAACCATGGACTGGTCCATCAGGGCATGATAAATCGACCCATACGTACTGATAGTCTGATATGATCATCCTTATCCGTACTGAATGGAAGGATTTAACCCAACGAACCATGAACAGTCCGGACTCGTCCCATCACTACATGAAAAATGACATATACGTACTGATAGTCTTATACGATCAGCCATCCGTACTGCCTGGAAGAACCAAGGACTGTCCAGACTAGTCCATCAGGCCATGAAAATTCGACCCATACGTACTGATAGGCTGATATGATCAGCCTTATCCGTACTGAATTGAAGCATTTAACTCAACAGACCATGGACTGTCCGGACTGGTCCCATTAATACATGAAAAATGATCCATATGTACTGATAGGCTGATACGATCAGCCATCCGTACTGCCTAGAAAGACCAAGGACTGTCAAGACTTAGTTCATCAGTCCATAAAAAATGACAAATACGTACCTACATGCTGATAGGATCAGCCTTATCCGTATTGAATGGAAGGATTTGACACAACGAACCATGGACTGTCCAGACTGGTTCCATCAGTACATGAAAAATGACCAATACATACTGATAGGCTGATAAGATCAGCCATCCGTACTGCCTGGAAAGACTAAGGACTGACCAAACCTGTTCACCAGGACCTAAAAAATTGACCCATGCGTACCGATAGGCTGATTTGATCAGCCTATCCGTACGGAATGGAAGGATTTAACTCAACGGACCATGGACTATCCAGACTTGTCCGTCACTACATGAAAAATAACCCATACGTACTGATAGGCTTATGTGATCAGCCATCCATACTGCCTCGAGGGACCGAGGACTGTCCGGGCTGGTCCATCAGGCCATGAAAAATTGCCCATACGTACTGATAGGCTGATATAATCAGCCATATCCTTACTAAATTGAAGGAATTAACAGAACAGACAATGGACTGTCCAGACTAGTCCCACTAGTACTTGAAAAATGACCCATCCGTACTGATAGGCTTATACGATCAGCCATCCGTACTGCCTGGAGAAACAAAGGACTGTCCAGACTGGTCCATCTGGCCATGAAAAATCGACCCATACATACTGATAGGCTGATATAATCAACCTTATTCGTACTGAATTAAAGGATTTAACTCAACGGACCATCGACTGTCCGGACTGGTCCCATCAGTACATGAAAAATTACCAATACGTACTAATAGGCTGATACGATCAGCCATCGGTACTGCCTGGAAGGACCAAGGACTGCCCAGACTGGTCCATCAGGCCATGAAAAATTGATTCGTACATACTGATAGGCTGATATGATCAGCCTTAACCGTACTAAATGGAAGGATTTAACTCAACAGACCATGGACTATGTGGACAGGTCCCATCAGTACAGGAAAAATGACCCATACGTATTAATAGGCTTATACGATCAGCCATCCGTACTGCCGGGAGGGACCAAAGACTGTCCAGACTGGTCCATCAGGCCATGAAAAATCGACCCATACGAACTGATAGGTTGATATGACTAACCTTATCCGTACTGAATGGAAGGATTTAACTTAACGGACCATGGACTATCTGGACAGGTCCCATCAGTACATGAAAAATGACCCATACGTACTGATAGGCTTATACAATCAGCCATCCGTACTGCCTGGAAGAACCAAGGACTGTCCAGACTAGTCCATCAGGCCATGAAATATCGACCCATACGTACTGATAGGCTGATATGATCATCCTTATCTGTACTGAATTGAAGCATTTAACTCAACGGTCCATGGACTGTCTGGACTGGTCCCATCAGTACATGAAAAATGACCAATACGTACTGATAGGCAGATACGATCAGACATCCGTACTACCTAGAAGGACCAATGACTGTCCAGACTTGGTCCATCAGTCCATAAAAAATTGACTATTACGTACTGACATGCTGATAGGATCAACCTTATCCGTACTGAATGGAAGGATTTGACTCAACAGACCATGGAGTATCCAGACTGGTCCCATAACTACATGAAAAATAACCCATACGAACTAATAGTCATAAGTGATCAGCCATCCGCCCTGCCTCGAGGGACTGAGGGCTATCCAAACTGGTCCATCAGTCTTATCCTTACTGAATTGAAGGATTTCACACAACAGACCATGGACTGTCCAGACTGGTCCCAAATGACCCATACATACTGATAGGCTTATAGGATTATACGATCAGCCATCCGTACTGCCTGGATTGTCCAGAGTGGTCCATCAGGCCGTGAAAAATCGACCCATACGTACTTATAGGCTGATATGATCAGCCTTATTCGTACTGTATTGAAGTATTTAACTCAACGGACCATGGACTGTCCGGACTGGTACCATCAGTACACGAAAAATTACCCATAAGTACGGATAGGCTGATACGATCAGCCATCGGTACTGCCTGCAAGGACCAAGGACTGTCCAGACTGGTCCATAAAGCCATGAAAAATCGACTCATACGTACAGATAGGCTGATATGATCAGCCTTAACCGTACTGAATGGAAGGATTTAACTCAACTAACCATGGACTGGTCCATCAGGGCATGATAAATCGACCCATACGTACTGATAGGCTGATATGATCATCCTTATACGTACTGAATGGAAGGATTTAACCCAACGAACCATGAACAGTCCGGACTCGTCCCATCACTACATGAAAAATTACATATACGTACTGATAGTCTTATACGATCAGCCATCCGTACTGCCTGGAAGAACCAAGGACTGTCCAGACTAGTCCATCAGGCCATGAAAATTCGACCCATACGTACTGATAGGCTGATATGTCAGCCTTATCCGTACTGAATTGAAGCATTTAACTCAACAGACCATGGACTGTCCGGACTGGTCCCATTAATACATGAAAAATGATCCATATGTACTGATAGGCTGATACGATCAGCCATCCGTACTGCCTAGAAAGACCAAGGACTGTCCAGACTTAGTTCATCAGTCCATAAAAAAATGACAAATATGTACCTACATGTTGATAGGATCAGCCTTATCCGTATTGAATGGAAGGATTTGACACAACGAACCATGGACTGTCCAGACTGGTTCCATCAGTACATGAAAAATGACCAATACATACTGATAGGCTGATAAGATCAGCCATCCGTACTGCCTGGAAAGACTAAGGACTGACCAAACCTGTTCACCAGGACCTAAAAAATTGACCCATGCGTACCGATAGGCTGATTTGATCAGCCTATCCGTACGGAATGGAAGGATTTAACTCAACGGACCATGGACTATCCAGACTTGTCCGTCACTACATGAAAAATAACCCATACGTACTGATAGGCTTATGTGATCAGCCATCCATACTGCCTCGAGGGACCGAGGACTGTCCGGGCTGGTCCATCAGGCCATGAAAAATTGCCCATACGTACTGATAGGCTGATATAATCAGCCATATCCTTACTAAATTGAAGGAATTAACAGAACAGACAATGGACTGTCCAGACTAGTCCCACTAGTACTTGAAAAATGACCCATCCGTACTGATAGGCTTATACGATCAGCCATCCGTACTGCCTGGAGAAACAAAGGACTGTCCAGACTGGTCCATCTGGCCATGAAAAATCGACCCATACATACTGATAGGCTGATATAATCAACCTTATTCGTACTGAATTAAAGGATTTAACTCAACGGACCATCGACTGTCCGGACTGGTCCCATCAGTACATGAAAAATTACCAATACGTACTAATAGGCTGATACGATCAGCCATCGGTACTGCCTGGAAGGACCAAGGACTGCCCAGACTGGTCCATCAGGCCATGAAAAATTGATTCGTACATACTGATAGGCTGATATGATCAGCCTTAACCGTACTAAATGGAAGGATTTAACTCAACAGACCATGGACTATGTGGACAGGTCCCATCAGTACAGGAAAAATGACCCATACGTATTAATAGGCTTATACGATCAGCCATCCGTACTGCCGGGAGGGACCAAAGACTGTCCAGACTGGTCCATCAGGCCATGAAAAATCGACCCATACGAACTGATAGGTTGATATGACTAACCTTATCCGTACTGAATGGAAGGATTTAACTTAACGGACCATGGACTATCTGGACTGGTCCCATCAGTACATGAAAAATGACCCATACGTACTGATAGGCTTATACGATCAGCCATCCGTACTGCCTGGAAGAACCAAGGACTGTCCAGACTAGTCCGTCAGGCCATGAAATATCGACCCATACGTACTGATAGGCTGATATGATCATCCTTATATGTACTGAATTGAAGCATTTAACTCAACGGTCCATGGACTGTCTGGACTGGTCCCATCAGTACATGAAAAATGACCCATACGTACTGATAGGCAGATACGATCAGACATCCGTACTACCTAGAAGGACCAATGACTGTCCAGACTTGGTCCATCAGTCCATAAAAAATTGACAATTACGTACTGACATGCTGATAGGATCAACCTTATCCGTACTGAATGGAAGGATTTGACTCAACAGACCATGGAGTATCCAGACTGGTCCCATAACTACATGAAAAATAACCCATACGAACTAATAGTCATAAGTGATCAGCCATCCGCCCTGCCTCGAGGGACTGAGGGCTATCCAAACTGGTCCATCAGTCTTATCCTTACTGAATTGAAGGATTTCACACAACAGACCATGGACTGTCCAGACTGGTCCCAAATGACCCATACATACTGATAGGCTTATAGGATTATACGATCAGCCATCCGTACTGCTTGGATTGTCCAGAGGGGTCCATCAGGCCGTGAAAAATCGACCCATACGTACTTATAGGCTGATATGATCAGCCTTATTCGTACTGTATTGAAGTATTTAACTCAACGGACCATGGACTGTCCGGACTGGTACCATCAGTACACGAAAAATTACCCATAAGTACGGATAGGCTGATACGATCAGCCATCGGTACTGCCTGCAAGGACCAAGGACTGTCCAGACTGGTCCATAAAGCCATGAAAAATCGACTCATACGTACAGATAGGCTGATATGATCTGCCTTAACCGTACTGAATGGAAGGATTTAACTCAACTAACCATGGACTGGTCCATCAGGGCATGATAAATCGACCCATACGTACTGATAGGCTGATATGATCATCCTTATCCGTACTGAATGGAAGGATTTAACCCAACGAACCATGAACAGTCCGGACTCGTCCCATCACTACATGAAAAATTACATATACGTACTGATAGTCTTATACGATCAGCCATCCGTACTGCCTGGAAGAACCAAGGACTGTCCAGACTAGTCCATCAGGCCATGAAAATTCGACCCATACGTACTGATAGGCTGATATGTCAGCCTTATCCATACTGAATTGAAGCATTTAACTCAACAGACCATGGACTGTCCGGACTGGTCCCATTAATACATGAAAAATGATCCATATGTACTGATAGGCTGATACGATCAGCCATCCGTACTGCCTAGAAAGACCAAGGACTGTCCAGACTTAGTTCATCAGTCCATAAAAAAATGACAAATATGTACCTATATGCTGATAGGATCAGCCTTATCCGTATTGAATGGAAGGATTTGACACAACGAACCATGGACTGTCCAGACTGGTTCCATCAGTACATGAAAAATGACCAATACATACTGATAGGCTGATAAGATCAGCCATCCGTACTGCCTGGAAAGACTAAGGACTGACCAAACCTGTTCACCAGGACCTAAAAAATTGACCCATGCGTACCGATAGGCTGATATGATCAGCCTATCCGTACGGAATGGAAGGATTTAACTCAACGGACCATGGACTATCCAGACTTGTCCGTCACTACATGAAAAATAACCCATACGTACTGATAGGCTTATGTGATCAGCCATCCATACTGCCTCGAGGGACCGAGGACTGTCCGGGCTGGTCCATCAGGCCATGAAAAATTGCCCATACGTACTGATAGGCTGATATAATCAGCCATATCCTTACTAAATTGATGGAATTAACAGAACAGACAATGGACTGTCCAGACTAGTCCCACTAGTACTTGAAAAATGACCCATCCGTACTGATAGGCTTATACGATCAGCCATCCGTACTGCCTGGAGAAACAAAGGACTGTCCAGACTGGTCCATCTGGCCATGAAAAATCGACCCATACATACTGATAGGCTGATATAATCAAACTTATTCGTACTGAATTAAAGGATTTAACTCAACGGACCATCGACTGTCCGGACTGGTCCCATCAGTACATGAAAAATTACCAATACATACTAATAGGCTGATACGATCCGCCATCGGAACTGCCTGGAAGGACCAAGGACTGCCCATACTGGTCCATCAGGCAATGAAAAATTGATCCGTACATACTGATAGGCTGATATGGTCAGCCTTAACCGTACTGAATGGATGGATTTAACTCAACAGACCATGGACTATGTGGACAGTCCCATCAGTACATGAAAAATGACCCATGCATATTAATAGGCTTATACGATCAGCCATCCGTACTGCCGGGAGGGACCAAGGACTGTCCAGACTGGTCCATCAGGCCATGAAAAATCGACCCATACGTACTGATAGGTTGATATGATAAACCTTATCCGTACTGAATGGAAGGATTTAACTTAACGGACCATGGACTATCTGGACTGGTCCCATCAGTATATGAAAAATGACCCATACCTACTGATAGGCTTATACGATAAGCCATCCGTACTGCCTGGAAGAACCAAGGATTGTCTAGACTAGTCCATCAGGCCATGAAATATCGACCCATACGTACTGATAGGCTGATACGATCAGACATCTGTACTACCTAGAAGGACCAATGACTGTCCATACTTGGTCCATCAGTCCATAAAAATGACTATTACGTACTGACATGCTGATAGGATCATGGACAATCCAGACTGGTCCCATAACTACATGAAAAATAACCCATACGAACTAATAGTCATAAGTGATCAGCCATCCGCACTGCCTCGAGGGACTGAGGGCTATCCAAACTGGTCCATCAGTCTTATCCTTACTGAATTGAAGGATTTCACACAACAGACCATGGACTGTCCAGACTGGTCCCAAAATGACCCATACGTACTGATAGGCTTATAGGATTATACGATCAGCCATCCGTACTGCCTGGATTGTCCAGAGTGGTCCATCAGGCCTTGAAAAATCGACCCATACGTACTTATAGGCTGATATGATCAGCCTTATTCGTACTGTATTGAAGGATTTAACTCAACGGACCATGGACTGTGCGGACTGGTACAATCAGTACACGAAAAATTACCCATAAGTACGGATAGGCTGATACGATCAGCCATCGGTACTTCCTGCAAGGACCAAGGACTGTCCAGACTGGTCCATAAAGCCATGAAAAATCGACTCATACGTACAGATAGGCTGATATGATCAGCCTTAACCGTACTGAATGGAAGGATTTAACTCAACTAACCATGGAATGGTCCCATCTGTACATGACAAATGACCAATACGTATTGATAGGCTGATACGATCAGCCATCCGTACTGCATGGAAGGACCAAGGACTGTCCAGACATGGTCCATCAGTAGACCCATACGTAAGGACATGCTGATATGATCAGCCTTATCCGTACTGAATAGAAGGATTTAATTCAACAAACCATGGACTGTCTGGACTGGTGCCATCAGTACATGAAAAATGATCCATATGTACTGATAGGCTGATATGATCAGCCATCCGTACTGCCTAGAAAGACCAAGGACTGTCCAGACTTGGTCCATCAGTCCATAAAAAATTGACAAATACGTACCTACATGCTGATAGGATCAGCCTTATCCATGTTGAATGGAAGGATTTGACACAACGAACCATGGACTGTCAAGACTGGTTCCATCAATACATGAAAAATGACCAATACATACTGATAGGCTGATACGAACAGCCATCCGTACTGCCTGGAACGACTAAGGACTGACCAAACCTGTTCATCAGGACCTAAAAAATATGATCAGCCTTATCCGTACTGAATGGAAAGATTTAACTTAACGGACTATGGACTATCCAGACTTGTCCCATCACCACATGAAAAATAACCCATACGAACTAATAGTCATAAGTGATCAGCCATCCGTACTGCCTCGAGGGACTGAGGGCTATCCAAACTGGTCCATCAGTCTTATCCTTACTGAATTGAAGGATTTTACACAACAGACCATGGACTGTCCAGACTGGTCCCAAAATGACCCATACGTACTGATAGGCTTATAGGATTATACGATCAGCCATCCGTACTGCCTGGATTGTCCAGAGTGGTCCATCAGGCCGTGAAAAATCGACCCATACGTACTTATAGGCTGATATGATCAGCCTTATTCGTACTGTATTGAAGGATTTAACTCAACGGACCATGGACTTTCCGGACTGGTACCATCAGTACACGAAAAATTACCCATAAGTACGGATAGGCTGATACGATCAGCCATCGGTACTGCCTACAAGGACCAAGGACTGTCCAGACTGGTCCATCAAGCCATGAAAAAATCGACTCATACGTACAGATAGGCTGATATGATCAGCCTTAACCGTACTGAATGGAAGGATTTAACTCAACTAACCATGGACTGGTCCCATCAGTACATGACAAATGACCAATACGTATTGATAGGCTGATACGATCAGCCAGCCGTACTGCATGGAAGGACCAAGGACTGTCCAGACATGGTCCATCAGTAGACCCATACGTACGGACATGCTGATATTATCAGCCTTATCCGTACTGAATAGAAGGATTTAACTCAAAGGACCATGGACTATCCAGACTTGTCCCATCACTACATGAAAAATAACCCATACGTACCGATAGGCTTATGTGATCAGCCATCTGTACTGCCTCGAGGGACCGAGAACTGTCCAGACTGGTCCATGAGGCCATGAAAAATTGCCCCATACGTACTGATAGGCTGATATAATCAGCCATAACCTTACTAAATCGAAGGAATTAACAGAACAGACAATGGACTGTCCAGACTAGTCCCACCAGTACTTGAAAAATAACCCATCCGTACTGATAGGCTTATACGATCAGCCATCCGTACTGCCTGGAGAAACAAAGGACTGTCCAGACTGGTCCATCTGGCCATGAAAAATCGACCCATACATACTGATAGGCTGATATAATCAGCCTTATTCGTACTGAATTAAAGGATTTAACTCAACGGACCATCGACTGTCGGGACTGGTCCCATCAGTATATGAAAATTACCAATACATACTATTAGGCTGATATGATCAGCCATCGGTACTGCCTGGAAGGACCAAGGACTGCCCATACTAGTCCATCAGGCCAAGAAAAATTGATCCGTACATACTGATAGGCTGATATGATCAGCCTTAACCGTACTGAATGGATGTATTTAACTCAACAGACCATGGACTATGTGGACAGTCCCATCAGTACATGAAAAATGACAAATAGGTATTAATAGGCTTATACGATCAGCCATCCGTACTGCCAGGAGGGACCAAGGACTGTCCAGACTGGTTCATCAGGCCATGTAAAATCGACCCATACGTACTGATAGGTTGATATGATTAACCTTATCTGTACTGAATGGAAGGATTTAACTTAACGGACCATGGACTATCTTGACTGGTCCCATCAGTACATGAAAAATGACCCATACGTACTGATAGGCTTATACGATCAGCCATCCGTACTGCCTGGAAGAACCAAGGACTGTCCAGACTAGTCCATCAGGCCATGAAATATCGACCCATACGTACTGATAGGCTGATATGATCAGCCTTTTCTGTACTGAATTGAAGCATTTAACTCAACGGAGCATGGACTGTACGGACTGGTCCCATCAGTACATGAAAAATGACCCATACGTACTGATAGGCTGATACGATCAAACATCCGTACTACCTAGAAGGACCAATGACTGTCCAGACTTGGTCCATCAGTCCATAAAAAATGACAATTACGTACTGACATGCTGATAGGATGAACCTTATCCGTACTGAATGGAAGGATTTAACTCAACGGACCATGGACTATCCAGACTGGTCCTATAACTACATGAAAAATAACCCATACGAACAAATAGTCTTAAGTGATCAGCCATCCGCACTGCCTCGAGGGACTGAGGGCTATCCAAACTGGTCCATCAGTCTTATCCTTACTGAATTGAAGGATTTCACACAACAGACCATGGACTGTCCAGACTGGTCCCAAAATGACCCATACGTACTGATAGGCTTATATGATTATACGATCAGCCATCCGTACTGCCTGGATTGTCCAGAGTGGTCCATCAGGCCATGAAAAATAGACCCATACGTACTTATAGGCTGATATGATCAGCCTTATTCGTACTGAATTGAAGGATTTAACTCAACGGACCATGGACTGTCCGGACTGGTACCATCAGTACACGAAAAATTACCCATAAGTACGGATAGGCTGATACGATCAGCCATCGGTATTGCCTGCAAGGACCAAGGACTGTCCAGACTGGTCCATAAAGCCATGAAAAATCGCCTCATACGTACAGATAGGCTGATATGATCAGCCTTAACCGTACTGAATGGAAGGATTTAACTCAACTAACCATGGACTGGTGCCATCAGTACATGAAAAACGACCCATACGTATTGATAGACTGATACGATCAGCCATCCGTACTGCATGGTAGGACCAAGGACTGTCCAGACATGGTCCATCAGTAGACCCATACGTACGGACATGCTGATATGATCAGCCTTATCCGAACTGAATAGAAGGATTTAATTCAACAAACCATGGACTGTCCGGACTGGTGCCATCAGTACATGAAAAATGACCCATACGTACTGATAGGCTGATACAATTAGCCATCCGTTCTGCCTAGAAGGACCATGGACTGTCCAAACTGGTCCATCAGGGAATGAAAAATCGACCCATCCGTACTGATAGGCTGATATGACCAGCCTTATCCGCATTGAATGGAAGGATTTAACTCAACGGACCATGAACTATCCAAACTGGACCCATCGATACATGAATAATGACCCATAAGTACTGATAGGCTTATACGATCAGCGATCCATACTGCGTAGAGGGACCAAGGACTGTCCAGACTGGTCCATCAGGCCATGAATAATCGACCTATACGTACTGATAGGCTGATATGATCTGCCTTATCCGTACTGAATGGAAGGATTTAACTCAACGGACCATGGACTGTCCGAACTGGTCCATCAGTACATGAAAATGACCTATACAAATTGATAGGCTGATACGGTCAACCATCCTTACTGCCTGGAAGGACCAAGGACTGTCCAGACTTGTCCATCAGGCCATAAAAAATTGACCAATATGTACCGACATGCTGATAGGATCAGCCTTATCCGTACTAAATGAAAGGATTTAAGTCAACGGACCATGGACTATCCAGACTGGTCCCATAACTACATGAAAATTAACGCATACGAACTAATAGGGATAAGTGATCAGCCATCCGTACTGCCTCGAGGGACCGAGGACTGTCCAGACTGGTCCATCAGGCCATGAAAAATTGCCCCATACGTACTGATAGGCTGATATGATCAGCTTTATCCTTACTGAACTGAAGGATTGAACACAACAGACCTTCGACTGTCCAGACTGGTCCCATCAATACATGAAAAATGACCCATACGTTATGATAGGCTTATACGATCAGCCATCCGTACTGCCTGGAAGAACAAAGGATTTTCCAGACTGGTCCATCAGGCCATGAAAAATCAACCCATACGTACTGATAGGTTGATATGATCAGCCTTATTCGTACTGAATTGAAGGATTTAACTCAACGGACCATGGACTTTCCGGACTGGTCCCATCAGTACATGAATAATTACCCATAAGTACTGGTAGTCTGATACGATCAGCCATCGGTACTGCCTAGAAGGACCAAGGACTGTCCAGACTGGTCCATCAGGCCATGAAAAATCGACCCATACGTACGGACATGCTGATATGATCAGCCTTATCCGTACTGAATGGAAGGATTTAATTCAACGAACCATGGACTGTCCGGAGTTGTCCCATCAGTACAAGAAAAATGACCTATACACACTGATAGGCTGGGACGGTCAACCACTCTTACTGCCTGGAAGGACCAACAACTGTCCAAACTTGTCCATCAGGCCATAAAAAATTGACCAATACGTACCCACATGCTGATAGGATCAGCCTTATCCGTACTGAATGGAAGGATTTAACTCAACGGACCATGGACTATCCAGACAGGGCCCATCACTACATGAAAAATAACCCATACGAACTAATAGGCATAAGTGATCAACCATCCATACTGCCTCGAGGGACCGAGGACTATCCAGACTGGTCCATCAAGCCATGAAAAATTACCCCATACGTACTGATAGGCTGATATGATCATCCTTATCCTTACCTAATTGAAGGATTTAACACAACAAACCATGGAATGTCCAGACTGGTCCCATCAGTATATGAAAAATGATCCATACGTACTGATAGGCTTATACGATCAGTCATCCATACTGCCTGGAAGAACAAAGGATTTTTCAGACTGGTCCATCCGGCCATGAAAAATCGACCCATGCGTACTGATAGGTTCATATGATCAGCCTTATCCGTACTGAATTGAAGGATTAAACTTTACAAACCATGGATTGTCCGGACTCGTGCCATCAGTACATGAAAAATGACCCATACGTACTGATAGGCTGATACGATCAGCCATCGGTACTGCCTGGACCAAGGATTGTCTAGAATGATCCATCAGGCCATGAAAAATCGACCCATATGTACAGATATGCTGATATGATCAGCCTTAACTGTATTGAATGGAAGGATTTAACGCACCTGACCATGGACTGTCTGGACTGGTCCCATCAGTACATGAAAAATGGACCCATACGTATAGACATGCTGATATGATCAGACTTATCTGTACTGAATGGAAGGGTTTAACTCAACGAACCATGGGCTGTACGGACTGGTGCCATCAGTACATGAAAAATGACCCATACGGACTGATAGGCTGATACAATTAGCAATCCGTACTGCCTGGAAGGACCACGGACTTCCCAAACTGGTCCTCAGTGCATGAAAAATCGACCCATATGTACTGATAGGCTGATATGATCAGCCTTAGCCGTACTGAATGGAATGATTTAACTCAAAGGACCATGGAATATCCAAACTGGACCCATCGGTACATGAAAAATGACCCATACGTACTAATAGGCTTATACGATCAGCCATCCGTACTGCCTAGAGGGACCAAGGACTGTCCAGACTGGTCCATCAGGCCATGAAAAATCGACCCATACGTACTGATAGGCTGATATCATCAGCCTTATCCTTACTGAATGGAAGGATTTAACTAAACGGACCATGGACTGTTTTGACTGGTCCCATCAATACATGAAAAATGACCTATACGTACTGATAGGCTGATACGATCAACTATCCTTACTGCTTGGAAGGATCAAGGACTGTCCAGACTGGTCCATCAGGCCATAAAAAATCGACCCATACGTACTGATAGGCTGATATGATCAGCCTTACCCGAACTGAATTGAATGATTTAACTCAACAAACCATGGACTGTCCAGACTGGTCCCATCAGTACATGAAAAATTACTTATACGTACTGATAGGCTGATACGATCAGCCATCCGTACTGCCTGGAAGGACCAAGGACTGTCCAGACTTGGTCCATCAGTCCATAAAAAATCGACCATCCGTACCGACATGCTGATAGGATCAGCCTTATCTGTACTTAATGGAAGGATTAAACTTTACAAACCATGGATTGTCCGGACTCGTGCCATCAGTACATGAAAAATGACCCATACGTACGGATAGGCTGATACGATCAGCCATAGGTACTGCCTGGAAGGACCAAGGTCTGTCCAGACAGGTCCATCAGGCCATGAAAAATTGAACCATACGTATTGATAGGCTGATATGATCAGCCTTATCCTTACTGAATGGAAGGATTTAACTCAACGGACCATGGACTATCCAGACTGGTCCCATCACTACATGAAAAATAACCCATACGTACTGATAGGCTTATGTGATCAGCCATCCGTACTGCCTCGAGGGACCAAGGACTGTCCAGACTGGTCCATCAAGCCATGAAAAATTGCCCCATATGGACTGATAGGCTAATATGATCAGCTTTATCCGTACTGAATGGAAGGATTTAATACAACGAACCATATACTGTTCGGACTGGTCCCATCAGTACATGAAAAATGACCCATACGTACTGATAGGCTGATACGATCAGCCTTATCCGTACTGAATGGAAGGATTTAACTCAACAAACCATGGGCTGTCCGGACTGGTGCCATCAGTACATGAAAAATGACCCATAGGTACTGATAGGCTGATACAATTAGCCATCCGTACTGCCTGGAAGGACCACGGACTGTCCAAACTGGTCCATCAGGGCATGATAAATCGACCCATACGTACAGATAGGCTGATATTATCAGCCTTAACCGTGCTGAATGGAAGGATTTAACTCAACGGACAATGGACTATCCAAACTGGACCCATCGGTACATGAAAAATGACCCATACGTACTGATAGGCTTATAGGCTTATACGATCAGCCATCCGTACTGCCTGGATTGTCCAGAGTGGTCCTTCAGGACATGAAAAATCAACCCATACGTACTGATAGGCTGATATGATCAGCCTTATCCGTACTGAATGGAAGGATTTAACTCAACGGACCATGGACTATCCAAACTGGACCCATCGGTACATGAAAAATAACCAATTCGTACTGATAGGCTTATACGATCAGCCATCCGTACTGCATAGAGGGACCAAGGACTGTCCAGACTGGTCCATCAGGCCATGAAAAATCGTCCCATATGTATTGATAGGCTAATATGATCTGCCTTATCCGTACTGAATGGAAGGATTTAACTTAACGGACCATGGACTGTCCGGACTGGTCCCATCAGTACATGAAAAAAATGACCTATACGTACTGATAGGGTGATACGATCAACCATCCTTACTGCCTAGAAGGACCAAGGACTGTCCAAACTAGTCCATCAGGCCATAAAAAATCGAGCAATACGTACTGATAGGCTGATATGATCAGCCTTACCCGTATTGAATTGTATGATTTAACTAAAAAGACCACGGACTGACCGGACTGGTCCAATCAGTACATGAAATATGACCCATACGTACTGATAGGCTGATACGATAAGCCATCCGTACTGCCTGGAAGGACCAAGGAATGTCCATACTTGGTCCATCAGTCCATAAAAAATTGACCCATACGTACCGACATGCTGATAGGATCAGCCTTATCCGTACTGAATGGAAGGATTTAACTTTACAAACCATGGATTGTCCGGACTCGTGCCATTAGTACATGAAAAATAAACCATATGTACTGATAGGCTGATACGATCAGCCATCGGTACTGCCTGGAAGCACCAAGGACTGTCTAGAATGATCCATCAGGCCATAAAAAATCGACCCATACGTACAGATATTCTGATATGATCAGCCTTAACTGTACTGAATGGAAGGATTTAACTCAACTGACCATGGACTGTCTGGACTGGTCCCATCAGTACATGAAAAATGGACCCATACGTACAGACATGCTGATATGATCAGCCTTATCCGTACTGAATTGAAGGATTTAACTCAACAAACCATGGGCTGTCCGGACTGGTGCCATCAGTACATGAAAAATGACCCATACGTACTGATAGGCTGATACAATTAGCCATCCGTACTGCCTGGAAGGACCACAGACTGTCCAAACTGGTCCATCAAGGCATGATAAATCGATCCATACATACAGATAGGCTGATATGATCAGCCTTATATTTGCTGAATGGAAGGATTTAACTCAACGGACAATGGACTATCCAAACTGGACCCATCGGTACATGAAAAATGACCCATACGTACTGATAGGCTTATAGGCTTATACGATCAGCCATCCCTACTTCCTGGATTGTCCAGAGTGGTCCATCAGGCCATGAAAAATTGACCCATACGTACTGATAGGCTGATATGATCAGCCTTATTTGTACTGAATTGAAGGATTTAACTCAACGGACCATGGACTGTCCGGACTGGTACCATCAGTACATTAAAAATTACCCATAAGTACGAATAGGCTGATACGATCGGCCATCGGTACTGCCTGCAAGGACCAAGGACTGTCCAGACTGGTCCATCAAGCCATGAAAAATAGACTCATACGTACAGATAGGCTGATATGATCAGCCTTAACCGTACTGAATGGAAGGATTTAACTCAACTGACCATGGACTGGCCAGCCGTACTTCCTGGAAGGATCACAGACTGTAAAAACTGGTCCATCAGGGCAAGATAAATCGACCCATACGTACTGATAGGCTGATATGATCAGCCTTATCCGTGCTGAATGGAAGGATTTACTCAACGGACCATGGACTATCCAAACTGGACCCATCGGTACATGAAATATGACCCATACGTACTGATAGGCTTATACGATTAGCCATCTGTATTTCCTAGAGGGACCAAGGACTGTCCAGACTGGTCCATCAGGCCATGAAAATCGAACCATACCTACCGATAGGCTGATATGATCAGCCTTATCCGTACTGAATGGAAGGATTTAACTCAACGGACAATGGACTATCCAGACTGGTCCCATCACAACATGAAAAATAACCCATACGTACTGATAGGGTTATGTGATCAGCCATCCGTACTGCCTAGAAGGACCAAGGACTTTCCAGACTAGTCCATCAAGCCATGAAAAATTGCCCCATATGTACTGATAGGCTGATATGATCATCCTTATCCGTACTGAATAGAAGGACTTAACACAACGAACCATGGACTGTCCGGACTGGTGCCATTAGTAATTGAAAAATGACCCATACGTACTTATAGGCTGATACAGTTAGCCATCCATACTGCCTGGAAGGACCAAGGACTGTCCAAACTGGTCCATCAGGGAATGAAAAATCGACCCATACGTACTGATAGCATATCAGCCTTATCCGTACTGAATGGATGGATTTAACTCAACGGACCATGGACTATCCAAATTGGACCCATCGGTACATAAAAAATGACCCATAAGTACTTATAGGCTGATACAATTAGCCATCCGTACTGCCTGGAAGGACCAAGGAATGTCCAGACTTGGTCCATCAGTCCATAAAAAATTGACCCATACGTACCGACATGCTGATAGGATCAGCCTTATCCGTAGTGAATGGAAGGATTAAACTTTACAAACCATGGATTGTCCGGACTCGTGCCATCAGTACATGAAAAATGACCCATACTTACTGATAGACTGATACGATCAGTCATCGGTACTGCCTGGAAGGACCAAGGACTGTCTAGAATGATCCATCAGGCCATGAAAAATCGACCCATACGTACAGATATGCTGATATAATCAGCCTTAACTGTACTGAATGGAAGGATTTAACTCAACTAACCATGGACTGTCTGGACTGGTCCCATCAGTACATGAAAAATGGACCCATACGTACAGACATGCTGATATGTTCAGCCTTATCCGTACTGAATGGAAGGATTTAAATCAACGAACCATGGGCTGTCCGGACTGGTGCCATCAGTACATGAAAAATGACCAATACGTACTGATAGGCTGATACATATAGCCATCCGTACTGCCTGGAAGGACCACAGACTGTCAAAAGTGGTCCATCAGGGCATGATAAATCGACCCATACGTACTGATAGGCTGATATGATCAGCCTTATCCGTGCTGAATGGAAGGATTTAACTCAACGGACCATGGACTATCCAAACTTGACCCATCGGTACATGAAAAATGACCCATACGTACTGATAGGCTTATACGATTAGCCATCCATACTGCCTAGAGGGACCAAGGACTGTCCAGACTGGTCCATCAGGCCATGAAAAATCGAACCATATGTACCGATAGGTTGATATGATCTGCCTTATCCGTACTGAATGGAAGGATTTAACTCATTGGACAATGGACTATCAAGACTGGTCCCATCACTCCATGAAAAATAACCCATACGTACTGATAGGGTTATGTGATCAGCCATCCATACTGCCTCGAGGGACCAAGGCCTGTCCATACTGGTCCATCAAGCCATGAAAAATTGCCCCATATGTACTGATAGGCTGATATGATCAGCCTTATCCGTACTGAATGGAATGATTTAACACAACGAACCATGGACTGTCCGGACTGGTGCCATTAGTACATTAAAAATGACCCATACGTACTTATAGGCTGATACAATTAGCCAACCGTACTGCCTGGAAGGACCACAGACTGTCCAAACTAGTCCATCAGGGAATGAAAAATCAACCGATACGTATTGATAGGCTGATATGATCAGCCTTATCCGTACTGAATGGAATGATTTAACTCAACGGACCATGGACTATCCAAACTGGACCCATCGGTACATGAAAAATGACCCATACGTACTGATAGGCTTATATGATCAGCCATCCGTAGTGCGTATAGGGACCAAGGACTGTCCAGACTCGTCCATCAGGCCATGAAAAATCGACCCATACGTACTGATACGCTGATATGATCTGACTTATCCGTACTGAATGGAAGGATTTAACTCAACGGACCATGGACTGTCTGGACTGGTCCCATCAGTACATGAAAAATGACCCATACGTACTGATACGCTGATACGATCAGCCATCCGTACTGCCTGGAAGGACCAAGGAATGTCCTGACTTGGTCCATCAGTCCATAAAAAATCGACCCATACGTACCGACATGATGATAGAATCTCCCTTATCCGTACTGAATGGAAGGATTAAACTTTACAAACCATGGATTGTCCGGACTCGTGCCATCAGTACATGAAAAACGACCCATATGTACCGATAGGCTGATACGATCAGCCATCGGTACTGCCTGGAAGGACCAAGGACTGTCTAGAATGATCCATATGGCCATGAAAAATCGACCCATACGTACAGATATGCTGAGAGGTGTGGCCAAGAACACGTGAACATAACCAATGGTTAAGCCATCTGTGTGTAGCTCTGATACAAATTTGTAAGACCCAATCCTGGATTCTTCAATTCAACCAGACCGCGGTCTTAGCAAACAATCCTAACAAGTATTTATCATAGATTCGAGGTTCATTGACCATAGAATGCAAGCAGAAGCAATAAGGAAAATAGATACTCCATATATAGATAAAACAGAATCAAACATCATTCCTTCGTTCAGCAGAAACAAGTTGCACAGTAGGCTAAAGCATAAGTTCACCCGAAAGTTATGTATGACCCATTCACCACACATCTTCCCATGGCCTGAGTCCTCACAGTGCCTTTCCTTTACCCTGGTCCAAGTCTGTACCAGTGATAGCCTTGTAAGGCTGAGCCTCATCCTTATCCTTGGACATCTCGTACACACGCGGTGCTGAGGTCTGGCCGCGGTTCTGAACTGGCTTACTTGCCTCTGCACGCCCTTTACTCTGTCCGCTTTGCATCTTGGCACAGTCCCTGCGGTAGTGTCCCTTTTCGCCGCAATGGTGACAAGTCCTAGAGTCACTTGCCGGACCTGGACAGTCCTTGGCAGAGTGATCCATCTTACCACAGCGAGTACAGGCTCCCATGGCCTTCCAACACTCACCACCATGGTATCTTCCACATTTTGGGCACTCAGACCTACCACTTGAGGTTATACCCTCCTCAGCCGAGTCCCTCTTACTCTTCTTATCACTACTTTGAGCTGTGGACCCCACCAACTCTTCACTTTCTGCTTGACCTCCTCAGCAAGGTTGGTCTCCAGCATAGTCATCTGTTCCACCAACTCAGAGACATTGTGGAAAGTGCGGAAGGTCCGAGTTCAGCCATAAGGCCTTGGATGAACCTACGGACCTGTACTGCCACGTCCTCCAGCTTCTTACCCACCTAACGCCTGAGTGTTACCAACTCGGATTTGAGGACGAATCTCATGTTAGTGGGGGAGACTTGTCATATCCCTGATCCTAGATAGGATCGTCCGGACGGACAATGGTGCGAGGTACTGCACCTGTCAGATGGTAAGACCTTGAGAAAAGCGTTCCATGGTCCATAATGAGGGTTAAGGGCATCATAGAACTGAGACTTAACCAGGAAATGGGAAAGATGAGTAGGAAAAGTGTTGGAAGAGTGAACCAGAAGCTGTATGAGGTTCGGGTTCAGCTCAATCAGCTAAGTGCAGCTGGAAATCAGCTCACAAGACTTCAGTCAGCTGGAGATCAGTTCAAAGTGACTTGATCAGCTCACAGGAGCGGGAATATTACCTCACTCAGATGGGAACAGTTATGGGACAGTTCATCTAAGCTGGGAGGAGTGTTCTGGTTCGGATCAGTGTGGTCGGATCCGAGCGGTTACGGACCGAACCGGTGGGTCTGATTGGGATCGGTTATTGTTAATTGGTAATTAATTGGATCCGGTTTGGTTTAAGTTTGAATAGATTTTTTGGAAAGGAAGAACGGGAGAAACCACCAATGGGCGGTTATGGAACGAAAATACTCCCTTTTCTTTACTTTGAGAAACTGCTTGTCCAGGCGGTTGGGAAAGGAAGTTATAATCGAGTTCTTCTCCATTTTAGTCCTGTCGGTCGAAATAGTATCCAAAGAAACCAGAGAAAACTCAGAGAAAACTTTGAGAGAGAAAGAGAAAGAGAAACCGATTTGTGGTGTTTTCTTTGATTGATTCCGGTCGGATCAGTCTTTGAAGTTGGAAAAAGGATGGATACAAGGCAGAAATACAAATAAAAGGACATGGAGAAGGAGAAGGAGTCGGCCCCTGGAGATCGTAATCCTAAGGTGAGAGGTGTGGCCAAGAACCAGTAAACATAACCGATGGTTAAGCCATATGTGGTTATGGATCTGTCTGGCTCGAATGGTTACACCTTACTCTGATCTTATATTCTGTTCTTCATCTATTTCTTGTTGTGGTATTGGATGTTGATGTTTTAGGTGAAGAAACCGATTTAAGTCTTTGGCCGGATCAAATTAGTGATAATAGTCCATGGCCTTGGCCGGACTGATCTTGGCCGAGATGTATATGATCTAGGCCGAATTTGAGAATTTCCTTTTGGGAATCTCTTAGTTGATAATTATCATGAATTTTAATTAGTTTTTTGGAATTGATTTGATGATGTTCAGTTTTGATTTATTTGACTGATCATGATCGGAATCCATATGGTCTGGGTTGATTAATTGGATTCTGATCAAGAGAATCTCTTCGTTGGGAATTATAATGAATTTTTCTTAATTTTAATTAACTTTTGGAGTACTTTTGAAAATGGCCAGAAGTGTCATTGATGTGTAAAGTGGTGTTTAGAGTCGATTCCAACCATGCAGTGTGATAGTATTCTTGTGTAATAAACTGATCATGTGTTTGTGTTGTGTGATTGTGTTGGTCTCATGTACAGACTTGGACCGTGGTAAAGGAAAGGCACCATGAGGACTCAGGCCATGGGAAGATGTGCGGTGAATGGGTCATACATAACTGTCGTGTTATCTTAGTAGTCTATTGTGGAACTTGTGAACTTATGCTTTAGCCTATTGTGCAACTTGTTTCTTCTGAACGAAGGAATGATGTTTGATTCTGTTTTATGTATCTATGGAGTATCTATTTTCCTTATTCCTTCCGCTTGTTTTCTGTTGTCAATGAACCTCAAATCTCTGATAAATACTTAGGAAAATATTGTCTTGAATCAGAGTTAATGGAATCAAACTTGTTAGGATTGTTTGGTAAGACCGCGGTCTAGTTGGATTGAGGAATCCAGGATCGGGTCTTAAACGATCAGCCATCTGTACTTCCATGAAGGACCAAGGAATGTCCAGACTGGTCCATCAGGCCATTAAAAATCGACACATACGTCTTGATAGGCTAAAATGATCATCCTTATCCGTATTGAATGAAAGGATTTAACTCAACGGACCATGGACTTTCCAGACTCCTCCCATCAGTACATGAAAAATGACCCATACATACTGATAGGCTGATACGATCAGCCATCCGTACTGCATGGAAGGACCAAGGACTGTTTAAACTGGTCAATCAGGCCATGAAAAATTGACCCATAGGTATTGATAGGCTTATATGATAAGCCTTATCCGTAGTGAATGGAAATATTTAACTCAATGGTCCATGGACTGTCTAGACTGGTCCCATCAGTACTTGAATAATGACCCATACGTACTGATAGGCTGATACATTAGGGCCATCTGTACTGCCTGGATGGACCAAGGACTGTCCAGACTGGTCCATTAGGCCATGAAAAATTGACCCATACGTACTGATAGGCTGATATGATCTGCCTTATCCGTACTGGATTGAAGGATTTAACTCAATGGACCATGGACTGTCCGGACTGGTCCCATCAGTACATGAAAAATAACCCATACATACTGATAGGCTGATACGATCAGCCATCCGTACTGTCCAGAAGGACCAAGGACTGTCCAGACTGGTCCATAAGGCCATGAAAAATTGACCTATACATACTGATAGGCAGACATGACCAGGCTTATCTGACTGAATGGAAGGATTTAACTCAACGGACCATGGACTGTCCGGACTGGTCCCATCAGTACAGGAAAAATGACCCATACATACTGATAGGCTGACACGATCTGCCATCTGTACTGCCCAGAAGGACCAAGGACTGTCCAGACTGGTCCATCAGGCCATGTAAAATCGACCCATACGTATTGTTAGACTGATATGATCATCCTTATCCGTTCTGAATGGACGGATTTAACACAATGGACCATGAACTGTCCGGACTGGTCCCATCAGTACATGAAAATTGACCCATATGTACAGAAAGGCTGCTACAATCAGCCATCTGTACTGCCTGGATGGACCAAGGACTGACCAGACTGGTCCATCTGACCATGAAAAATTAACCCCTACGTACTGATAGGCTGGTATGATCAGACTTATCCATAATTAATGGAAGAATTTAACTCAATGGACTGTCCAGACTGGTCCCATCAGTACATGAAAATGACCCATACGTACTGATAGGCTGAGACGATCAGCCATATGTACTGCATTGATGGACCAAGGACAGTCCAGACTGGTCTATCAGGCCATGAAAAATTGACCATACTTCTTGATAGGCTGATATGATCTTCCTTATCCGTATTGAATAGAGGATTTAACTCAACGAACCATGGACTTTCCAGACTGCTCCCATCAGTACATGAAAAATTACCCATACGTACTGATAGGCTGCTACAACCAGCCATCCGTACTGCCTGGATGGACCAAGGACTGACCAGACTGGTCCATCTGGCCATTAAAAATAAACCCCTACAAACTGATAGGCTGATATGATCAACCATATCTGTACTGAATGGAAGGATTTAACTCAATGGACGATGGACTGTTCGGACTTGTCCCATCAGTACATGAAAAAGACCCATACATACTGATAGGCTGATACAATCAGCCATCCGTACTGCCTGGAAGGACAAAGAGCTGTCAAGACTGGTCCATCAGGCCATGAAAAATCGACCCATCCATACTAATAGGCTTGTATGATCAGCCTTATCCATACTTAATGGAAGCATTTAACTCAAAGTACATAGGACGGTCCTGACTGGTCCCATCAGTACATGAAAATGACCCATACGTACTGATAGGCTGATACGATCAGCCATCTGTACTGCATTGATGGACCAAGTACTGTCCAGACTGGTCTATCAGGCCATTAAAAGTTGACCCATACGTCTTGATAGGCGGATATGATCAGCCTTATCCGTATTGAATGGAAAGATTTAACCCAACGGACCATGGACTTTCCAGACTGCTACCATCAGTACATGAAAAATGACCCATACGTACTGATAGGCTGATACGATCAGCCATCCGTACTGCCTAGAAGGACCAAGGACTGTCCAGACTGGTCCATCAGGCCATGTAAAATCGACCCATTCGTATTGATAGACTGATATGATCATCCTTATCCGTTATGAATGGACAGATTTAACACAACGGACCATGAACTATCCAGACTGGTCCCATCAGTACATGAAAAATGACCCATACGTACTGATAGGCTGATACGATCAGCCATCCGTACTGCATGGAAGGACAAGGGACTGTTTAAACTGGTCAATCAGGCAATGAAAAATCGACCCGTAGGTATTGATAGGCTTATATCAGCCTTATCCGTAGTGAATGGAAGGATTTAACTCAATGGTCCATGACTGTCCAGACTGGTCCCATCAGTACATGAATAATGACCCATACGTACTGATAGGCTGATACAATAAGCCATCCATACTGCCTGGATGGACCAAGGACTGTCCAGACTGGTCCATTAGGCCATGAAAAATCGACCCATAGGTACTGATAGGCTGATATGATCTGCCTTATCCATACTGGATGGAAGGATTTAACTCAACGGACCATGGACTGTCCAGACTGGTCCCATCAGTACACGAAAAATAACCCATACATACTGATAGGCTTATACGATCAGCCATCCGTACTGTCCAGAAGGACCAAGGACTGTCCAGACTGGTCCATCAGGCCATGAAAAATGACCAATACGTACTGATAGGCTGATATGACAAGCCTTCTCTGACTGAATGGAAGGATTTAACTCAATGGACCAGGGACTGTCCGGACTGGTCCCATCAGTACGTGAAAAATGCCCCGTACGTACTGA
>MU105890.1:94372-124174 GCA_012274485.2 Sinapis alba | reverse complement strand
CCTGGATGGACCAAGGACTGTCCAGACTGGTCCATCAGGCCATGAAAAATCGATCCATACGTACTGATAGGCTGATATGATCAGCCCTAACCATACTGAATAGAAGGATTAAACTCAACGGACCAAGGAATGTCCGGACTGATCCCATCAGTACATGAAAAACGACCCATACGTACTGATAGGCTGATACGACCATCCATCTGTACTGCCTGGAAGGCTCAAGGACTCTCCAGACTGGTCCATCAGGCCATGAAAACTCAACCCATACGTACTAATAGGCTGATATGATGAGTTTTATCCATACTGAATGGAAGGATTTAACTCAATGGACCATGGACTGTCCAGACTGGTCCCATCAGTACATGAAAAATGACCCATACAAACTGATACACTGATACGATCAGCCATCTGTACTCTCTGGATGGACAAAGGACTGTCCAGACTGGTCAATCAGGTCATGAAAAATCGACCCATACGTAGTTATAGGCTGATATGATCAGCCTTATCCGTACTGTATGTAAGGACTTCACTAAACGGACCATGGACTATCCAGACTGGTCTCATCAGTATATGAAAAATGACCCATACATACTGATAGGCTGACACGATCAGCCATCTGTATTGCCTGGATGGACCAAGGACGGTCCAGACTAGTCCTTCAGGCCATGAAAAATCGACCCATACGTAGTGATAGACTGATATGATCAGCCTTAACCATACTGAATGGAAGGATTTAACTCAACGGACCATGGACTGTCTAGACTGGTCCCATCAGTTCATAAAAAATGACCAATACAAACTGATAGGCCGATACGATCAGCCATCCGTACTTCTTGGAAGGACCAAGGACTACCCAGCCTGGTCCATCAGGCCATAAAAAATTGACCCAGGCATACTGATATGCTGATATGATCAGCCTTATCCGTATTGAATGGAAGTATTTAACTTAACGGACCATGTACTTTCCAGACTGGTCCGGTCAGTAAATGAAAAATGACCCATACGTACTGATAGGCTGATACAAAGAACTGTCCAGACTGGTCCATCAGGCCATGAAAAATCGACCCAAATGTACTGATAAGCTGATATGATCAGCCTTATCCGTACTGAATGGAAGGATTTATTTCAACGGACCATGGACTGTCCGGACTGGTCCCATCAGTACATAAAAAATTACCCATATGTACTGATATCCTGATACGATCAGCCATCAATACTGCCTGAAAGGGCCAAGGAGTATCCAGACTGGTCCATCAGGCCATGAAAAAAAGATCCATGCGTACTGATAGCCTTATGTGATCAGCCTTATCCATATTGAATGGAAGTATTTAAATCAACGGACCATGAACTGTCCGGACTGGTCCCATCAGTACATGAAAAATGACCCATACATACTGATAGGATGATACGATCAAGAATCTGTACTGCCTGGAAGGACCAACGACTGTCCAGACTGGTCAATCAGGCCATGTAAAATAGACCCATACGTACTGATAGGCTGATATGATCAGCCTTATCTGTACTGAATGTAAGGTCTTCACTCAACGGACCATGAACTGTCGAAATTGGTCCCATCAGTACATGAAAATGACCAATACGTACTGATAGGCTTATACAATCAGCCATCTGTACGGCCTGGATATTCCAAGGACTGTTCAGACTGGTCCATAATGCCATGAAAACCTGACCCATACGTACTGATAGGCTGATATGATCAGCTTTATCCGTATTGAATGTAAGGACTTCACTAAACGGACCATGGACTGTCCAGACTGGTCTCATCAGTACATGAAAAATGACCCATACATACTGATAGGCTGATACAATCAGCCATCTATACTGCCTGGATGGACCAAGAACTATCCAGACTGGTCCACTAGGCCATGAAAAATTGACCCATACGTACTAATAGGCTGATATGATCAGCTTTATCCGTACTGAATGGAAGGGTTTAACTCAACAGACCGTGAACTGTCCAGACTGGTCCCATCAGTACAAGAAGAATGACCCATACGTACTGATAGGCTGATACGATCATCTATCCGTACTGCCTGGAAGGACCAAGGACTATCCAGACGGGTCTATCAGGCCAAGAAAAATCGACCCATACGTACTGATAGGTTGATATGATCAGCTTTTATTCGTATTGAATGGAAGAATTTAACTTAACGGACCATGAACTATACATACTGGTCCCATCAGTACATGAAAAATAACCCATACGTACTAATAGGCTGATACGATCAGCCATCCGTACTGCCTAGAAGGACCAAGGACTATCCAAACTTGTCTATCAGGCCAAGAAAAAACGACCCATACGTACTGATAGGCTGATATAGTCATCCTTATCCATATTGAATGGAAGTATTTAACTTAACGTATCATGTACTTTCCAGACTGGTCCCGTCAGTAAATGAAAAACGACCCATACGTACTGATAGGCTGATACGATCAGCCATCCGTACTGCCTGGAAGGACAAAGGACTGTCTAGACTGGTCCATCAGGCCATGAAAAATCGACCCAAATGTACTGATAAGCTGATATGATCAGCCTTATCTGTACTAAATGTAAGGATTTATTTCAACAGACCATGGAAAATTACCCATATGTACTGATAGCCTGATACGATCAGCCATCCATACTGCCTGAAAGGGCCAAGGACTATCCAGACTGGTCCATTAGGCCATGAAAAAAAGACCCATACGTACAGAAAGCCTGATGTGATCAGCCTTATCCGTACTGAATGGAAGTATTTAAATCAACGGACCATGTACTGTCCGGACTGGTCCCATCAGTACATGAAAAATGACCCATACGTACTGATAGACTGATACGATCAGCAATCTGTACTGCCTGGAAGGACCAACGACTGTCCAGCCTGGTCAATCAGGCCATGGAAAATAGACCCATACGTACTGATAGGCTGATATGATCAGCCTTATATGTACTGATTGAAGGTCTTCACTCAACGGACCATGAACTGTCAAAGTTGGTCCCATCAGTACATGAAAATGACCCATACGTACTGATAGGCTTATACGATGATCAGCCATCTGTACTGCCTGGATATTCCAAGGACTGTCCAGACTGGTCCATAATGCCATGAAAAATGGACCCATACTTACTGATAGGCTGATATGATCAGCCTTATATGTATTGAATGTAAGGACTTCACTAAACGGACCATGGACTGTCGAAATTGGTCCCATAAGTACATGAAAAGGACCCATACGTACTGATAGGCTGATATGATCAGCCATCCGTACTGCCTGGATGTTCCGAGGACTGTCCAAACTTGTTCATAATGCCATGAAAAATTGACCCATACGTACTGATAGGCTGATATGATCAGCTTTATCAGTACTGAATGGAAGGATTTAACTCAACGGACCATGGACTGTCTAGACTGGTCCCATCAGTACATGAAAAGTTACCCTTACGTACTGATAGGCTGATACGATCAGCCATCCGTACTGCATGGATGGACCAAGGACTATCCATAATGGTTTATCAGGCCATCAAAAATCGATCCATACGTACTGATATGATCAGCCTTAACCAAAATGAATAGAAGCATTTAACTCAACCGACCATGGACAGTCCGGTCTGGTCCCATCATTACATTAAAAACGACCCATACGTACTGATAGGCTGATACGATAATTCATCCGTACTGCCTGGAAGGACGAAGGACTTTCCAGACTGGTCCATCAGGCCATGAAAAATCAACACATATGTATTGATAGGCTGATATGATCAGTTATATCCATACTGAAATAAAGGATTGAACTCAACGGACCATGGACTGTCTAGACTGGTCCCATCAGAACATGAAAAATGACCCATACGTACTAATAGGCTGATACGATCAGCCATCTGTACTGCCTGATGGATCAAGGACTGTCCCGACTGGTCAATCAGGCCATGAAAAATCGACCCATAAGTACTGATAGGCTGATATGATCAGCCCTATCTGTACTGAATGTAAGGTCTTCACTCAACAGACCATGGACTCTCCAGACTAGTCTCATCAGTACATGAAAAATGACCCCCATACGTATTGATAGGCTAATACGATCAGCCATTCGTACTGCCTGGATGGACCAAGGACTGTCCAGACTAGACCATCAGGCCAAGAAAAATTGTCCGATACGTACTGATAGGCTGACATGATCAACCTTAACCCTACTCAATGGAAGGATTTAACTCGACGGACCATGGACTGTAAAGACTGGTACCATCAGTACATGAAAAATGACCCATACGAACGGATATGCCAATACGATCAGCCATCCGTTCTGCCTGGATGGACCAAGGACTGTCCAGACTGGTCCATCAGGCCATGAAAAATCGATCCATATGTACTGATAGGCTGATATGATCAGCCTTAACCATAATGAATAGAAGGATTTAACTCAACGGACCATGGACTGTCCGGACTGGTCCCATCAGTACATGAAAAACGACCCATACATACTGATAGGCTGATACGATCATCCATCCATACTGCCTGGAAAGACCAAGGACTGTCCATACTGGTCCATCAGGCCATGAAATATAAACCCATACCTATTGATAGGCTGATATGATCAGTTTTATATGTACTGAATGGAAGGATTTAGCTAAGGTTGGGTGATTATGTACTTCAGACTCTTATTGTCCGTAAATACCTGAACTTTTCACCATACAAGTATGATCTCCAAATCATTAAGGCGAACACTACCACGGCCATTTCCAGGTTGTGGGTAGGATAGTTCCCTTCATGATTTTTTACCTGCCTAGGCGCGTAGGTTATGACCTTTCCATGTTTTGTCAACACAAAACCCAATCCTGTCAAGGATGCGTCTTTGTAAACCACATAGGGTTGGTCAGCCTCCAAAAGAACTAGGACTGGGGCACTAGTCAACATGTTCTTAAGTGCTGAGAAGCATTTCTCAGTCTTAGCAGACTATATGAACTTCACATCCTTCCCGGTCAACCGCATCATAGGTTGAGCCAAATTAACCAACCCTTTCACAAACTTTTTATAAAAACCCGCAAGACCTAGGAAGCTTCTCACCTCCGAGGCATTTTTGGGTTGAGGCCACTCACGTATGGCCTTAATCTTTTCCGGATTAACCGAGACACCCTGATCGGAAACAATATGTCCCAAGAACCCAATGCTCTTTTTCCAAAAACTGCACTTGCTGAATTTAGCATAAAGCTTGTGTTCCCGCAATTGTTCCATCACGGCTCTCAAATGTCTTTCATGAGATTCATTTTCCTTAGAGTATACAAGTATGTCATCAATAAATATGATTAAAAATTCCTCCAAGAAATCCTTGAAAACATTATTCATCAACTTCATGAATGCAGCCGGCGCATTTGTTAGGCCAAAGGGCATAACCACAAACTCGTAATGGCCATACCTCGTCCTAAATGATATATTCCTTACATCACTAGGCTCTATGGGAATTTGATGATACCCTGAAGCCAGGGCTATTTTGGAAAACGACTTTGCACCATGAAGTTGATCAAGTAACACATCTATTCGAGGTAACAAATACCTGTTCTTCACAGTTACCCGGTTCAACCCTCGATAATCAATACCCAACCGAAAGCTACTGTCCTTCTTTTTCACAAAAAGAACGGGTGCTCCCCACGGCGAACTACTCGGCCGTATGAATCCCTTATCCAGAAATTCCTCTAATTGCTTCTTGAGCTCGTCCATTTTGGCAGGAGCCATGCGGTAGACACTTTTAGATAATGGAGCCGTACCAGGTTCTAGTTCTATGGTAAATGGATCAGACCTATCAGGGGGTAAGCCCTGTAGTGACTGAAACACATCCACAAACTCCTTAACCAACGGAATCTCATCTGGATTACCACCCCCTTTGAATCTCTTTGTTGTGATTGTGGCTAGATATGCTTCACAACCTCGTTTCAGCATCCTTTCCGCACGGACTGCTGATACCACAAAGAATCCCGTAGCCGGTCTTTTTCCTTGGAATGTAATAGGGGGTTCATCCCCACCCATAAACCGAACACAACTACAATGGCAGTCTATGGTGGCCCGATACTTCCCTAACCAGTCCATGCCTAACCAGTCCATGCCTAATAGGGGGTTCATCCCCACCCTCGTAATTCTTTAGGGGGACAACAATGAAATCCACATGCATTTTCCTGTCCTGGATCGACACAGGGATGTTTTCAACCAGTCTTAGCAAATGCATCACTTGCCCACAGGCAGTATTCACTATCCTGCCATATTCCCTAGTTCCCACATGGAACAATCCCTTTCGATTGACTCTGGACTCACAACACTATGTGTAGCCTCTGTATCGAAAAGCACGTACGTTTCTACACCACAGATCATTAAGGTCCCTATATGAGTAGGATCTTGTTTTGATCACACATTGAAAAACGTCCCATACTGTTCTCCAATGTGTTTTACTTTTGTGAATGCTCACACCACTCGTAAGAGCATTTATAATATACCTCAATCCCATCATACTAAGATGCTTAACATCGTTAATCCGTCCATTACTTCTGATAACTAGATCAACCAACTTTTATGTTTCAGGATCTTGCCCTAGGAGCGTTCATCTTGGCTATGCCGGTTCATCTTGGAACTTCCCCGTTTACAAGCATGATACTCTAACATACCTCAACTCTCACTTGACTCACCACAACTAAGGTTACATAATTAACTTAGTTTTCAGAAATAATTTTTTTGTTTGAAGTTTAACATTTTCACACACTGTCCTAAACATGATTAAGCATGCTCTGATACCAACTTGTAACACCCCGACCCGGCCGACTAGGCCACGGTTGAAGCGCCACGTCGCCTGGTCCACTTCCTGACCGAACCTCTTAATTTTTTTGCCATTTACTTATAATATCGCCCATAGGCAAGGGCTAACTTAAACCTTACCTAAATACTTCCTTAGTCACTCATAGCTTAGAAAATTTTACAGCACATAAAGGGAAAGACAGATTTGGCAAGGTCGGGAAACTTGCAGTCAGGTTCATTGGTCCGTACAAGATCATCGGGAAAGTTGGTGAAGTAGCTTATCGATTGAATCTGCCTGAGGATATGCGTCTACATCCGGTATTCCATGTTTCCATCCAGACATGTGGAGGACGTGGTTTCCTCTTGCATTCAATTCGGGCCATGCAACCAGCCATGTGGAGCACGAGGTGTCGCCGCACATGCGACCGAAGCCATGCGGATGGACACACAGCTTGATTCTGATTGGTTGTTGGTGCCTATAAATACCCAAGACCCCCACCTCATTTCAACACATTCAGACCACTTCACACCTACTTAAATACTTGAGAGAGAAAGAAAAGAAAGAAAGTTAGAGTTTTGATCGTTTTCGAGCTTTTTTGGAAGTTTTTGAGAGTTTCTGAGAACATTTACTTTACCAGGTTTGAGTCGACATCTAGAGAAGGTTCTGATCAAGTGAAGATCATTCCAGACGTGAATCTACTTGAGAAGGTTCAGAAAGGGTTCGGATCGCAGAAGACAGATTTGGGGTCAAGGCCAAGTTAAACCAAAAACAGTGAGTTATGATCAGTTGATTGCGGAGTTGTTTTCATGTAGGTTACCGTTACTTAAAGTTAGATCATGCCAGGAGGCGGGGTCTAACTTAGTAATGGTTTGATTAGTTAATAGTTAAGGCTAATTAATCTCGGTTGATTGAGTTGATAGCATGCTTAGTTATTGCTTGGGAACCGTAGTAGCATGCTAATGGTTAGGTTAATTGGTTAGGTAGCGATTGGTGAATGCTTACATATTATCTCTAAGTTATGGATAGTTAGGTATTCTGGAATTAGTCTTATTGCTGGATTCTAGAATATATTTGAATGTGTTTATTGCGATTAATACTGAGAACCTTGCGTTATATTACCGGGTTTAGTATTAGTCATATATTGGCCAACAACATTTGTGTAAACCACAATGCTAGGCATGTATAGGGGTGAGTTAGTGTTCCTTCAGAACTCGTACCCGGCGGGTTCAAGGAAACTCCTTATTCGCTGGATCGCGAAGACTCAGAGGAACGGGGTCATGGCCTATGGCTGAGTGATTACACGATGGTGTAATGTGGCAGTGACCCAAAGGACTGTGGGCTGTCGCGCGGTGACTCGATGGACTGTGGGCCGCGGTCGGCTGAAAATTCCTTCATCAAGCCTTTGTGGTAGGGAGTTAGGATATTGCCTATGGTGAAGGAGGAACCTAACGTCACCAGGGACTTACCTAGTTATATATTATATAGTGTAAAAGGGATTGGTAAACCCTTGTTTCAGTTGACAACAAGTGTTTACAGTTTTGATCAGTCTTGAGTTTTTTTGGCAGTTTTTGAGAGTTTCCGAGAGACATTTTCTTTGCCAGTTTTGAGTCGACATCTAGAGAAGGTTCTGCTCTAGTGAAGATCATTCCAGACGTGAATCTACTTGAGAAGGTTGAGAAAGGGTTCGGATCGCAGAAGACGGATTTGGGGTCAAGGCCACGTTCAACCAAAAACAGTGAGTTATGATCAATTGATTGCTGCGTTGTTTTCATGCAGGTTCCCGTTACTTAAAGTTAGATCATGGCAGGAGGCGGGGTCTAACTTAGTAACAGTTTGATTAGTTAATAGTTATGGCTAATTAATCTCGATTGATTGAGTTGATAAAATGCTTAGTTATTGCTTGGGAACCGTTGTAGCATTCTAATGGTTAGGTTGATTGGTTAGGTAGCGATTGGGAAATTCTTAGATATTATCTCTAAGTTATGGATAGTTAGGTATTCTGGAATTAGTCTTAATATTGGACTCTAGAATATATGTGAATGTGTTTATTGCGATTAATACTGAGAACCTTGTGTTATATTACCGGGTTTAGTATTAGTAATATATTGGCCGGCAGCATTTGTGTAAACCACAATGCTAGGCATGTATAGGGATGAGTTAGTGTTCCTTCAGACCTCGTACCCGGCGGGTTCAAGGAAACCCCTTTTTTGCTGGATCGGGAACACTCAGAGGAACGGGGTCATGGCCTATGTCTGAGTGATTACACGACGGTGTAATGTGGCAGTGACCCGAAGGACTGTGGGCTGTCGCGCGGTGACCCGACGGACTGTGGGCCGCGGTCGGTTGAAAGTTCCTTCATCAAGCCTTTGTGGTAGGGAGATAGGATATTGGCTATGGTGAAGGAAGAACCTAACGTCACTAGTGCCCTACCTAGTTATATATTATATAGTATAAAAGGGATTGGTAAACCCTTGTTTGAGTTGAGAGCAAGTGTTTAGCGATTATAATTTTGTATCGTTAATTTGGTAACTATTATTATCTGATGTGTATTTATGATGCTGCATATAATTCATTGTTATTGTGTTCATTATTGATAGGTGAACGTCTCGCTTTAGATAGTTTGGGGTGGGATAGCGAGGGGTTGTATTTGTTAGTTTGGGGATTGTAACTCACTGATAATGCTAGATTACTCAATCCTCACTCCTCACTCTTAGTTGTTTTCAGGTGACCAGTAGTAAGCTTGTAGAGGTCGCGGGAAGTTTGGCTGGCTGGTGTAGATTTGCATCTTTTTGGTTAAAGCGTTTTCAAACTATAAGTATGTACTTTTCTCTCTTGGCATGCCACTACTTGTATATTTTTTTTGTGTGTTGTGAACCATGTAAAATATATAAGATAAATATAGTGATTTTTTGTGTTAATGCCTTGTTGTTTCTGATATTAGCTTGTCCAAGCTAACACAACGTCATATTGGGTAAGGGTTGAGAAGCCTTAAGCTTTAATCTGAAGGGACGTGTTAGTGGTCGAACTGGCCTAGTCACGAATTGCACCCTTTGTGAACTTGGACGGATCGTTCCTAACCCGTCATGTAGCGCTCCTGAACCTTGGTAGACAGTTGGTCAATCGGTCATGTTCTTGTTTGATTGTTGGCCAGTGGTTCGACCCATACCTAGAACGGTTTGGGGGTGTTACATATATGGTCTTGATAGATTCATTGGATTTCGATTATGGGAATCTCTTAGTGGGGATCTTTCAGGAGTTTTAGTGAATTTTAATTAGCTTTTTTGGAGAACTTTTGAGAGTGGCCAGAAATGTACCTAAGACTTCCCAAAGGTTACTTAGTTTGTGGGGATGGTTGCTTGAATGACTAAGTACCAAAGGGAAGGGTTTATGCAGGTATAAGAGAACTGTACGAGTATACGGGAAGCTGGGCAAAGCTACCTCGCAGCTCGGTCAGCTGGAAAAGAGTAAATGGAACCTCAAGTTAAGTGGTTCAGCTCAGCTAGCTAGATGAGCTAGCTAAACAGCTAAGTCAGCTGGGACCGATGAGCTAACAAGCTCCGTGGATGTTGCAAAGGTATGATTTAGCAATTACTTGGATAAATTAGTAACTTGCTAAGATTTCTGGTAGAATGGTTAGGGGAATGGAACCTCAAATTAGTATGACTTGATCCTTGTCAAGGATTGGTCTATAAAGTGAAATGGTAGTTAGGTGAACTGACCATGTCGTAGACGATCAGACCGGACGAGTACTTGATTGGAATTGGATAATGGGTTAGATATGATTATTCCGCTGCGTATTGTTATTCCCAGACATGACTAAGGTAGTCTTTAGCTAGGATCTAAGTAAACACTCGCCTTAAGGGCAAACTATAAAAGGAAAGGTTGAAAAATTAAGAGGTTCTGTCTTGGAATGGACCGAGCGACGTGAGGCATAAACCGCGGCCTAGTCTTGCCGGGTTGGGGTCTTACAAGTTGGTATCAGAGCATGCTTGATCTTGTTAAGGATAATGCTCGAAGATGTTGAGTTCCAAACCAAAATTATTTCTGCAAACTGAGATGACCTGGAACCTTAGTTGTGGTGAGCCAAGTGAGAGTTGAGGTAAGATTGGGTTTCATGGTTGTGAATGGGAAGTTCCAAGATGAGTCGGCTTAGCCAAGATGCACTCACCATGGGCAAGACTGTAATAACCCTCCCAAAGGGGTAAAATGGTCGGATCCACAAGTTGGAGTTCAAAGCTAAGATTTTAGGAATCGATGCACTATGAGGAAAGTTAAGTTTCCATCATGAAAAACTTAACATGATTCAGAGAAAAATAGGAGTTGGTCGAGAATCTACTTAGTTGTCAAATCGCGGGCAATATGGATCGATCGAGAATCATTGAAGTACGAGGTGGTCGAAGAATAGATCGTGGGTGAACCATGAGTTGAATATTCCACTTAACCATGGTTAGACAATGTGATAAATTGATCATAAGGACGTTGGGCAAGGATCACATTTTTGTAAACACGACGTTTCCAAAGCACGACATTTCCGGGAATTACTTTGTATCAACAAAATCTAATTTTGGAGACATAATAAGTCGGAAGAAGGACGGGAATTAAGCAAGAGATGTCGCCGTACCTGTAACCAAAGCATGCTGATCGACATGTGGGAGTTGGTGTGTCACCTTGCATGCACTTCACTCATGCAGCAAGACATGTGGATGTGGGTGTGTCTCTGTGCATGAGACTAAGGCATGCAGCAAGACATGTGGAGCACGAGGTGTCGCTGCGCATGCAACCAGAAGCATGCGGGCTGACACACAATCGATCGGGTGGCCTCTCCTTACTAGCCAATGTTTTCTATAAATACCTATGCCTCCCTTCAGTTTCAGACATCCATCACACACCAAAAAGCACTTGAAAAACGTGGCTAGAGATAGAGAGAGAGAAAGAAAGAAGTCGTTTTAAGAGTGTAGTCATTTCTGAAGACCGATATTTCAACGAGAAGTCGAGTTCTGTCCAATCGAAGATTTTCTAGGATTGTTATGCGGAAGCTCTGCCCAAATCAATTCGTCCAACCAGTCATATTCTTTGATGATCAAATGGAGGTGCTGTCCAGGGTTAGTTCAGTTATATGGGTTTGGTTAAGTCGAGGTCACGGTTGGGTTTTGGCCAAGTCCTCTCCGATCAACCAGTTGCTTACCGACATAGAACACTGTGCGTTGTTTTTTTATAATTCCACATGGAATTTATGTTATTTTTGTGATTTGGTTTTTTTGAGTTCTACTTGGAACTTAGGTTAGATCGAGTTGCATATAGAGTAGAATTCTCAGGTTATTGCATGATAGAGTCCTTAGGGTTATTTATTAAACCGGACTCATTTTAGCACGGGATAACCTGAGATTAAATGGAATTAAGACTGAGTTAATAACCTGACTAGGTTGAGTGTTGATATGGTTGAGTGCAGGTTCCCGTAATCTTTAAAGATAGTTTCATAATAGGAGGCTGAACTATCGGGGTAACGTTTGGTTGAGTAGATTGCTTGTTAGATTAATTAAATGTTTGCTTGTTTAATTAATCTTGGTGATTGAGGTTAGTCAGTTCTTGGTAAGGGAGTGACTAACTGGTTTATTTGATTAGTGTTTGTATTGTTGTTTAGTTTATTAGATGGGAGTATTAGTGGTCCTAAGCCATATAGGCCGGACTACTCATACTAGTAGTTAGTGTCGTAGATTCTTAAATGTTGTTTGGATAGTGTGTCGTGTATGTTGCCAACAGTATGTGCGTGACCCGCCCATACTAGGCTTGTTTAGGGGTGATTAGTGTTTCCTCAGTCTCGTACCCGGCGGGTTCAAGGAAACCTCTTATTTCCTGGATTGGGAAGACTCAGAGGGACGAGGTCATGGCTTATGGCTGAGTATTACACAACGGTGTAATGTGGCAGTGACCCGAAGGACTGTGGGCTGTTGCGCGCTGACCCGATGGACTGTGGGCCGCGGTCCGTTGAAAGTTCTTTCTTCTGGCCTTTGTGGTAGGGAGATAGGATATTGCCGATAGTGAGGAGGAATACGTAGTCACCAGGGCCCAGGTTAGAGTGTTGTGTTGTGTTAGAGTGTCATAAAGGGTTATGAACCCTAAAGTAAGTAGTAACACCGTTATACGGTGTTACTTGTTAGTCTTGAGTCATAGTTATTATTTATCATTTTCTGGCTATTGTTATTATTATTATGATTGTGATTGTGGGTGTGATTGATTATTGTTGATTGGTTGTTGAGTTTTTTTCATGCAGGGTCCCATTACTTGAAGTTAGTAACGGCAGGAGTCCGGATCTAACTTAGTAACGGTTTGTTTATTTAATGTTTGTTTTGATTGATCGTTTAGCCTTAGCATTGTTTGCTTGCTAGGGTTAGATTGATTGTTATTTTGGGTTGTCTGGGTTAGGCACTAGGTTGCGGGTAGAGGCCGCCAGCTCACTGAGTGACATTATGTTACTCATCCAACTCCGTTGTCCTTTTTGCATGTAGATTTAGGTAAGGATGATCGGATAGCTTGGTGCTGGACGTTAGGACCACCAGAATAAATTTTCATGTCTTTTGTAAACGGTATTGTAATTTGTGTTTAGTTGACTCGATTTGGCATTAGGCCGGGACCGGTCTTGAATAAATAAATGTATGTTTATTTCTTGAATTAATAAAGGAATTGGTTTTCATGCGCATCATACGTACTCTGATATTTGACTAGTCCAGTTTAGCACAACGTTAGGTCTTGGTACGGGTTGATAAGCCTTAGGCCTCGATCTAACTAAACCATTTACTCTTGGTATGGGTTGCAAAGCCTTAGGCCTTGATTTAGCGGGACGAGTTAGTGGATGAACTGGTCTATGTTGCGGAGTAAGTTCTGCGACTCTTATCGGATTGTCCCTAGCCCGTCACCTAACGCTTCCTGACCATGGTGTTGGGTTGGCCGGTCAGCCATGTTCTTGTTTTATTGTTGGCTGGACGGTTGGCTCTTTCATCTCTAACCTTTGTTGTTGGTTGGTCTATCGGTCATGTTTTTGTTTGATTGTTGGCCGGTGGATTGACCATATGTCTAGGATAGTTCTGGGGTGTTAGAGAGGTGGTATCAGAGCATGGTTTCGTCCATGCTTCTGGAACTCATGATTTAATCGGTTTTCATTTTTCTATCGGGTTAAAGAGAGTCACAAAAGGCATTAGGGAACGAGTGATGTCCAGCTGTAGGATTTATTGATTTACGAACCAGGAGTAGATAGTGGAATCTAGAATTCCTAGGTTGTGTGGATAGAATTGTTAGGTTGTTGGTTAGAATTTCGATTAGGTTGTTGGGTTAGGTTATGACTAACTTGCGTGTGAAGTGTTCTATTTAGTTGCAGCTAGTAAGTGTGTTCTTTAATCGGAAATTTAAGGATGGAAACCTTAAAGTGAAGGGAGTTCAAGGCCAAAAGCCCAAACCCAAAGAGAAAGAGAAAATATGGGATCAGAGGGACTGGACAGTGGTAGGGACTGGACAAATGGGGAGGAAAAAGACTTTGTTGGGAAAAGACTTCGACAGTATCTGGGAAAAGAAAGATTAAGAAAATGGTTGGAGAAATCAGGAACGAGGATGGACAAGAACGTATCGTGGGGAATGAGTGTCATGGCAGAGTAAAAGAAAGAAGGCGACTCAGTGATCATTCAAGTGAAGAGATATGAAGACAATTATGGCGACCTTGAGGAGGAAACTCAAGGGACAGTGGCAAGCAAAGTAAAGAGTTATGGAGATAAGTTGAGAATGAGTGAAGCATGGGAATTCAAGAAGTGTAGAAAGGAAAGGATTAAAGACTAAGGGGAATGATTGGGAGAGCATCAAGGTAGAGCGAGATCAGAATCAGAAGTACGAACGAGCAAACCGAAAGAAAACATCAAGGATGAACTGACGAAGAGACACAACATTGCAAGACGATGTGATCTAAGAATTGAGTGTCATCAAAACACATGAAGGAGGAGCATGTCATGAAGATGAGCAATGGCCATTTAAGAATTCGAGGATGAATTCTATTAAGGGGGGGGGGAGAATTTAAAAAACCCTCCCAAAAGGGTAAAATGTTCGATATCCACAAGTTGGAGTTTGAAGCTACGATTTTAGGAATCGAAGCATTATGAGGAATGTTAAGTTTCCATCATGAAAAACTTAACATGATTCAGAGAAAAATAGGAGTTGGTCGAGCATCTACTTAGTGGTCAAATCGAGGGCGATATGGATCGATCGAGAATCATTGAAGTACAAGGTAATCGAAGAATTGATCGTAGGTGAGCCATGAGTTGAATATTCCACTCGACCATGGTTAGACAATGTGATAGATTGATTAGAAGGACATTGGGCAATGATCACGTTTTTGGAAACTTGACGTTTTAGAAGCACGACGTTTCCGAAGCAAGACGTTTTCGGGAATTACTTCGTATCAACAAAATATAATTTTGGAGACATAATAAGTCAGAAGAAGGATTTAATTAAGCAGGACGGGAAGCAAGAACGATGGGATCAAAGTACGACGGGAAAACCCAAAGTTAGGCGGAATGACCAAAATCAGTCAAATGAACCGAGAAGCTCGAGGTGTCTCAACACATGGGTTCAGGACGTGGTGTCAACCATCTGATAAGCTATCTGTCTACAAAAGCACGAGGTGTCCCCACACATGGAAGCAACACATGCAGCTTGACATGCAGAAGCACGAGATGTTGTTGTACCTGCATTCGAGCATGCTGATCGACATGTGGGAGTTGGTGTGTCACCTTGCATGCACTTCAGTCATGCAGCAAGCCATGTGGACGTGGGTGTGTCTCTTTGCATGAGACTGAGGCATGCAGCAAGACATGTGGAGCACGAGGTGTCGCCTCGCATGCGACCGGAAGCATGCGGGCTGACACACAATCGATCGGGTGGCCTCTCCTTACTAGCCAACGTTTTCTATAAAACCCTCTTCCTCCCTTCAGTTTCAGACATCCATCACACACAAAATATCACCTGAAAAACGTGTCTATAGATAGAGAGAGAGAAAAAAGAAGTCATTTTAAGAGTGTAGTCAATTTCTGAAGACCGATATTTCAGGGAGAAGTTTAGTTCTGTCCAATCAAAGATTTTCTGCGATTTTTATGTGGAAGCTCTGCCCAAATCAATTCATCCAAGCCAGTCATATTCTTTGCTGTCCAGGGTTAGTTCAGTTCCACGGGTTTGGTTCAGTCGAGGTTACGGTTGGGTTTTGGCCAAGTCCTCTCCGATCAACCAGCTGCTTATCGGCATAGAACACTGTGAGTTGGTTTCTTTGAATTCCACTAGGAATTTAGGTTAGTTTTGTGATTTGGTTTGTTTGAGTTCAAGTTGGAACTTAGGTTTGATCGATTTGCATATAGAGTAGAATTTTCACGCTATTGCATGATAGAGTCCTTAGGGTTATTTATTAAACCGGACTCAGTTTAGCCTGGGCTGAGCTGAGATTAAATGGAATTAAGACTGAGTTAATAACCTGACTAGGACTAGGGCTAGGTTGCATCATGTTTTATATTCTTACGTGTTGATATGGTTGAGTGCAGGTTCCCATTATCTCTAAAGATAGTTTCATAATAGGAGGCTGAACTATATGGGTAACGGTTTGATTAAGTAGATTGCTTGTTAGATTAATTAAATGCTTGCTTGTTTAATTAATCTTGGTGATTGAGGTTAGTCAGCTCTTGGTAAGGGAGTGACTAACTGGTTTATTTGATTAGTGTTCGTATTGTTGTTTAGTTTATTAGATGGTAGTATTTGTGGTCCTAAGCCACATATGCCAGACTACTCGTACTAATAGTTAGTGTCGTAGATTCTTAAATGTTGTTTGGATAGTGTGTCGTGTGTGTTGCCGACAGTATGTGCATAACCCGCCCATACTAGGCTTGTTTAGGGATGATTAGTGTTTCCTCAGCCTCGTACCCGGAGGGTTCAAGGAAACCCCTTATTCGCTGGATCGGGAAGACTCAGAGGGACGAGGTCATGGCTTATGGCTGAGTATTACACGACGGTGTATTGTGGTAGTAACCTGAAGGACTGTGGGCTGTTGCGCGGTGACCCGATGGACTGTGGGCCACGTTCAGTTGAAAGTTCCTTCTTCTGGCCTTTGTGGTAGGAACATATGATATTGCCCATAGTGAGGAGGAATACAAAGACACCAGGGCCCAGGTTAGAGTGTTGTGTTGTGTTAGAGTGTCATAAAGGATTATGAACCCTAGAGTAAGTAGTAACATCGTTATACGGTGTTACGTGTTAGTCTTGAGTCATAGGTATTATTTATCATTTTCTGGTTATTGTTATTATTATTATGATTGTAATTGTGTGTGTGATTGATTATTGTCGATTGGTTGTTGACTTGTTTTCATGCAGGGTCCCGTTACTTGAAGTTAGATAACGGCAAGAGGCCAGATATAACTTAGTAATGGTCTGTTTAGTTAATGTTGGTTTTGAATGATTGTTTAGCCTTAGCATTGTTTGCTTGCTATTTTGGGTTGTCTGTGTTAGGTACTAGGTTGCGGGTAGAGGCCACCAGCTCACTGAGTGACATTAGGTTACTCATCCAACTCTGTTGTCCTTTTTGCATGTAGATTTAGGTAAGGATGATCGGATAGCTTGGTGCTGGACGTTAGGACCACCAGAATAAATTTTCATGTCTTTTGTAAACGGTATTGTAATTTGTGTTTAGTTGACTCGATTTGGCATTAGGCCGGGACCGGTCTTGAATAAATAAATGTATGTTTATTTCTTGAATTAATAAAGGAATTGTTTTCCATGCGCATCATGAGTACTCTGATATTTGACTAGGCCGGTCTAGCACAACGTTAGGTCTTGGTACGGGTTGAAAAGGCTTAGGCCTCGATCTAACAAAACAATTTACTCTTGGTATGGGTTGCAAAGCCTTAGGCCTTGATTTAGCGGGACGAATTAGTGGATGAACTGGTCTATGTTGTGAAGTAAGTTCTGCGACTCTGATCGGATTGTCCCTAGCCCTTCACGTAGCGCTTTCGGACCATGGTGTTGGGTTGGACGGTCAGACATGTTCTGGTTTAATTGTTGGCTGGCTGGTTGACTCTTTCATCTCTAACCTTGGGTGTTGGTTAGTTTATTGGTCATGTCCTTGTTTGTTTTTGGCTTGTGGATCGACCATATGTCTAGGACGGTTTGGGGGTGTTACAAAGACCCTGAAAACAGAAAGGTTAGTTATCTAGTTATTTGGAAGTAATAGACGGAATGGACGATGGACGCAATGCAAAATCTTCGTGTGGTCGACCTGGACAAGGGAAGTAACATGGACCAGAGAGTGGCTTAGGTTGAAATAAACGTGCAACAATCGCTTGTGGGTTAGTATTATTCCTTTGTGGCTGTTGAAAACAAGTGAGCATATGCGGTCTTCATGTTGGTCTAAGGGAGATGCTACATGGCTAGTACATGAGTGGGCTTGTGATCAGATGGATCAGCTTGGAATTTATTTAAGTCAAAGTAGGATTCCTTAAGATTAAGTGAATGGAATGGGTCAATTCCAAGAGGAATTGGAAACACGATGTTAAGTATCTTAGTATGATGAGGTTTGAGGTATACTATAAACACTTTTGTGGATGGTATGGAATATTCACAGAAGTGTGATGCTTTGGAGAATGGTATGGGACGTTTTCCAAATGTGTGATCAAAGCGAAATCCTACTCATTTAAGTACTTAATGATTGGTGGTGTGGAATCACACGTACTTTTCGATATTGGAGCTACACATAGCTTTGTCAGTTCAGATATGACCAGAACGGGTTTGTTCTAGTTAGGAACGGGGGGGGGGGATCCTTGCATAGTGAATGCATCCGGTGGGCAAATGATGTATTCACTAGGGGTAGAAAGGAATATCCCTGTGATGATCAAGGAGAGGGTAATGCCTGCGGATTTGGTTGTAGTCCACCTAAAGAATCACAAGGTGATATTAGGTATGGACTGGCTTGGAAAGAACCGGGCCACCTTAGAATGTCACCGGGGAAGGGTGCAGTTTGAGAGTGGGTGTGGACCCCTGATCAGGTTTCAACGGATTTGTCCGACTCCTGGGTGTCAGCAGTCCGAGCGGAACAGATGCTAGCAATTGGTTGTGAGACCTATTTGGCTACCATCACCACTAAGGAGGTTGTGGGGGTGGTGACCCTGACAGGATTCCGCTGGTCAGTGAGTTCGAGGACGTGTTTTGGGTGCTACAAGGCATTCCCCCTGATAGGGCTGACCCGTTCATAGCATAACTGAAACCAGCGACGGCCCCAATGTCCAGATGTCCTTACCGCAGGGCTCTTGCTGAGATGGCCGAGCACTTGAGGACCATGTTTGGTATGCAACCGCCCAGAGAGGGACCAGGTTGGCATGCTCAAATGAGTCCAAAGGAGATCAAGTCCAGCGAGGGACGAGGATCACAATACAACCAAGTCGGAGATTGACCTAGGTTTGGGGTAAAGACGATCGAGTCCAGAGAAGGACAGGGATCGCAATACAACCAAGTGGAGATTGACCTAGAGTTGGGGTAAAGACGATTGAGTCCAGTGAGGGACAGGGATCGCAATACAACCTAGTCTGAGAGGGACTATGGTTGGGGGGAGACGGTTCAGTCCCGGAGTGGACCAGGACCGCAATATGATTAAGTCCGGTAGTGGACGGGGATTACAATATGATCAAGCCCATGTGGCTTGGATCAAATTATGACAAAGTACAGTGATGGACAGAAGTCAAGTTCAAGGCCGTTTAGTCTAGTAGGGACTAAGATCACAATATGGCCAAGCCGGGAAAGGCTCTGGTTGGTTAAGGGATGATTCAGTACGTTGTGGCTGAGATCATGAACCTTAGTGTCCGGGTGCAAAGGAGTTCGGCTGAGACTTTATGAAGGGTGCCATAAGCGAAAACCATATGGACCACTTGATAATATTTTGGGTTAAATCCCTATCAAGTGAGGGAGTCTTTTTTATATGCTGATCAAAGATATGATCAGTGAAAAAGAACATGGAGGAGATGCAAACGGATTGGTTAGGAAGAATCATCAATCATGTTCCATGTTCTGGGTGCAAAGGACTTCGGTTGGAACCTTTGTCATGAGTCAAGAGGTAAACACCACTCGACTGGAGGACGAATCCATCATAAGTGGGGGAGACTTGTAGCATCCCCGATCCTGGATAGGATCACCCAGATGAATCATGGTGCGAGGAGACGCATCAGTCAGGTCATATGACCTAAAGACAAGTGTGTCATAGTCCAAAAACGTGGTTAAGGGAATCAGATAGTTGGAACTTAACCAAAACAAGGAAGAGGCAAGCTCAAAAGAGTTGCACGAGTGATCCGGTAGCTGGACAAGGTTCGGGTGAAGCTCGATGAAGTGAATGATCAGAATGGATCATGGGAAACCTTAGTCTAGGTCTGGAAATAGACCAATGGACTTAGAATGATTGAATAAGATGAAGAAAGCAAGCTAGATGCAGTGTACAACAGCTAGGCGATGCAAGCAAGAAGCTCAACCAGTTGAACGGAGCTCGGTTGGATCTCAAGTAGAGCGTGTCAGCTCCCTGATCTGGATGGACTAGCTCACTCAACTGGGTCAGCTGGCGATCAGCTCAACTCAGCTGGACTGAGTGTTCATGTCTTGGGCAGTTGGGCCGGGACGGACAGTGACCGGGCCATGTATACCGATGGGCCGATGGGCTCTTGTGGTTGGACCATGGGCCCAAGAGAAGTATGGCCGTTCATGATAAGGGATAGCACAAGATCTACAATCATCATTGATAAGGTAACATGTTTACAATTACTTTCTAGTTATATTTCTGTCTCTTGTGGTGTGGTTATGGCCAAGTATGGCACGCCCCTCAAAGACCATATATTGTGATATAAACTAAGGATCCAGGACCCTGAGAGAAGGTCCAATTCGTCTGGACCCATGTGGAGTGCAAGGTCCAATTCGTCTTCAACCTACAACAAGCAAAGGAGATGAGTAAGGCTAGTACTTGTTTGAATGGACCACACATATTGAGCTGGTGTGTTTGTACAAGAAGGCCGTGTGTGATCTGATCATGGGCAAGGATGGACGACCTGATCCTTAGATGATGGGTCAAGGTGGCTGATCTGATTGATCAAAGGATGCACCGGTTGTAACAGTAAGAGTGTTCGGTTTCATTGGGACATTGGTCCATGGCCGGTTAGGTATGCGTGAAGACTCATCAGTTCTAAGTCATGTGGGGTGGTTGGTTGATTGAATTGGGATCTGCTGGACATTATTAGTCCATGAGAGGACTTGGTTCCAGAGGAGTGTATTCGTAAGACATGGAGGCACTGAACCATGGCCTCGGCCGGTTCAGGAATGAGGTCCATGGCCTTGGCTGGACTGTTCATGGTCGAGATCTATATGGTCTGGATAGATTCATTGGATTTCGATTATGGGAATCTCTTAGTGGGGATTTTTAAGGAGTTTTAGTGAATTTTTGATTAATGTTTGGAGCACTTTTGAAAGTAACAAGGGGAAGGGTTTATGCAGGTATAAGAGAGTTGAACGAGTAGCCGGGGAGTTGAGCGAAGCTACCTCGCAGCTCGGTCAGCTGGAAAAGAGTAAATGGAACCTCAAGTGAAGTGGTTCAGCTCAGCTAGCTGGATGAGCTAGCGAAACACCTAAGTCAGCTGGGACCGATGAGCTAACAAGCTCTGTGGATGTGGCAAAGGTATGATTTAGCAATTACTTGGATCAATTAGTAACTTGCTAAGATGCTGGTAGAATGGTTAGGGGAATGTAATCTCCAATTAGGATGACTTGATCCGTGTCAAGGATTGATCTATAAAGTGAAATGGTAGTTAAGTGAACTGACCATGTCGTACATGATCGGACCGGACGAGTACTTGATTGGAATGGAAGTATTTAACTCAACAGACCATGGACTGTTAAGACTGGTTCCATCAGTACATGAAAAATGACCAATACGTATTGATAGACTGATACGATCAGCCATCTGTACTGCCTGGAAGGACCAAGGACTGTCCCGACTGGTCCATCAGGCCATGAAAAATTTACCCACACGTACTGATAGGTTGATATGATCAGCCTTATCCGTACTTAATCGAAGGATTTAACTCAACGGACCATGGACTGTCCAGACTGGTCCCATCAGTACATGAAAAATGATTCATACGTACTGATAGGCTGATACGATCAGCCATCCGTACTGAATGGATGGACCAAGGACTGTCCAGACTAGTCCATCAGGCCATGAAAAATCGACCCATATGTACTGATAGGCTGATCTGATCTGCCTTAACCGTACTAAATGTAAGGATTTAACTCAACAGACCATGGACTGTCCGGACTGGTCCAATCAGTACATGAAAAATTGCCCATACATACTGATAGGATGATACGATCAGCCATCCGTACTGCCTGGAAGGGCCAAGGACTGTCCAGACTGGTCCATCAGGCCATGAAAAATCGACCGACACGTAATGATAGGCTGATATGACCAGCCTTATCCGTACTGAATGGAATGATTTAACTCAAGGGACCATGGACTGTCCAGCCTGGTCCCACCTGTTCATGAAAAATGACCCATACGTATTGATGACTGATACGATCAGCCATACAAACTGCATGGATAGACCAAGGACTGTCTATACTGGTACATCAGGCAATGAAAAACCTACCCATATGTACTAATAGGATGATATGATCAGCCTTATCTGTATTGAATGGAAGGATTTAACTCAATGGACCATGGACTGTCCAGACTGGTCCCATCAGTACGTGAAAAATTACCCATACGTATTGATAGGCTTATACGATCAGCCATCCGTACTGCCTGGATGGACCAGGGTCTGTCCAGGCTGGTCCATCAGGCCATGAAAAATTGACCCACACGTACTGATCGACTGATATGATCAGCCTTATCCATAATGAATGGAAGGATTTAAGTCAACGGACCATGGACTGTCCAGACTGGTCCCACCTATACATGAAAAATGACCCATACATACTGATGACTGATACAATCAGTTATCCAAACTGCCTGGATGGACCAAGGACTGTCCAGACTTGTCCATCAGGCCATGAAAAATCTACCCATACGTACTGATAGGATGATATGATCAGCCTTAACCGTACTGAATGGATGGATTTAACTCAACGGACAATGGACTGTATAGACTGGTCCCATCGGTACATGAAAAATGACCCATACATACTGATAGGCTGAGATGATCAGCTATCAGTACTGCCTGGAAGGACCAAGGACTGTCCGGACTGGTCCATCAGGCCATGAAAAATCGACCCACACGTACTGATAGGCTGATACAATCAGCCTTATCTGTACTGAATGGAAGGATTTAACTCAATGGACCATGGACTGTCCAGCCTGGTTCCACCTGTTCATTAAAAATGACCCATACGTATTGATGACTGAAACGACCAGCCATCCAAACTGCCTGGATGGACCAAGGACCGTCCAGACTGGTCCATCAGGCCATGAAAAATCTACCCATATGTACTGACAGGATGATATGATCAGCCTTATCCGTATTGAATGAAAGGATTTAACTCAATGGACCATGGACTGTCCAGACTTGTCCCTTCAGTACATGAAAAATGACCCACACGTATTGATAGGCTGATACGATCAGCCATCCGCCTTGCCTGGATGGGCCAAGGACTGTCCAGATTGGTCCATCAGACCATGAAAAATAGACTCATACGTACTGATAGGCTTATATGATCAGCCTTATCCGTACTGAATGGAAGTATTTAACTCAATGGACCATGGACTGTCCAGACTGGTCCCATCAGTACATGAAAAATGACCCATACGTACTGATAGGCTGATACGATCAGCCATCCGTACTGCCTGGAAAAACCAAGGACTGTCTAGACTGGCCATCAGGCCACAAAAAAATCGACCCACACGTACTGATATGCTGATATGGTCAGCCTTATCCATACTGAATGGAAGGACTTAACTCAATGGACCATGGACTGTCCAGATTGGTCCCAACAGTACATGAAAAATGACCCACACGTACTGATAAGCTAATACGATCAGCCATCCGTCTTGCTAGATGGACCAAGGACTGTCCAGACTGGTCCATCAGACCATGAAAAATCGACTCATACGTACTTTAAGGCTGATATGATCAGCCTTATCCGTACTGAATGGAAGTATTTAACTCAACGGACCATGGACTGTCCAGACTGGTCCCATCAGTACATGAAAAATGACCCAAACGTACTGATAGGCTGATACGATCAGCCATCCGTACTGCCTGGAAGGACCAAGGACTGTCCTGACTGGTCCTTCAAGCCACAAAAAAATCGACCCACAAGTACTGATATGCTGATATGATCAGCCTTATCCGTACTGAATGGAAGGATTTAACTCAACGGACCATGGACTGTCCAGACTGGTCCCATAAGTACATGAAAAATTACCCATACGTATTGAAAGGCTTATACGGTCAGCCATCCGTACTGCCTGGATGGACCAAGGACTGCCAGACTGGTCCATCAGGCCATGCACAATCTACCTACATGTACTGATCGGCTTATATGATCAGCCTTATCCATACTGAAGGGAAGGATTTAAGTCAACGGACCATGGACTGTCCAAACTGGTCCCACCTATACATGAAAACTGACCCATACGTACTGATGACTGATACAATCAGCTATCCAAACTGCCTGGATGGACCAAGGACTGTCCAGACTGGTCCATCAGGCTATGAAAAATCTACCCATACGTAGTGATAGGATGATATGATCAGCCTTATCCGTATTGAATGGATGGATTTAACTCAACGGACCATGGCCTGTACAGACTGGTCCCATCTGTGCATGAAAAATGACCCATACGTACTGATAGGCTGAGATGATCAGCTATCAGTACTGCCTGGAAGTACCAAGGACTGTCCAGACTTGTACATCAGGCCATGGAAAATCGACCCACACATACTGATGGGCTGATACGATCAGCCTTATCCGTACTGAATGGAAGGATTTAACTAAATAGATCATGGACTGTCCAGACTGGTCCCATCAGTATTGGAAAAATGACCCATACGTACTGATAGCCTTATACGATCAGCCATCCGTACTTCCTGGATGGACCAAGGACTGTATGGACTGAATGGAAGGATTTAACTCAATGGACCATGGACTGTCAAGACTGTTCCCACCTATACATGAAAAATGACCCATACGTACTAATGACTGATATGATCAGCCATCCATACTGCCTGGATGGACCATGGACTGTCCATACAGGTCCATCAGTCCATGAAAAATCTACCCAATCGTACTGATAGGATGATATGATCTATAGCATCCCCGATCCTGGATAGGATCTCCTGGATGGATCATGGTGCGAGGAGACGTATCTGTCAGGTTATATTACCTAAAGACAAGCATGTCATGGTCCAAAAATATTGTTAAGGGAATCAGATAGTTGGAACTTAATCAAAACAAGGAAGAGGCAATCTCAAAAGAGTTGCACGAGTAATCCGGTAGCTGGACAAGGTCCGGATGAAGCTCAACAAGCTAGGTGAAGCTTGGAGGAGTGTTCGGACCTTGTCATCTAGCAGTAAACTCATCTCAGCTAGGAGGAGTGTTCGGACCTTGGGCAGTTGAAACATTCCGGGCTGTGGTCGGATCAGGTGGATGGGCAGTTGACGGGGATTACAATATGATCAAGCCCATGTGGCTTGGATCAAATTATGACAAAGTACGGTGATGGACAGAAGTCAAGTTCAATGCCGTTTAGTCTAGTAGGAACTAAGATCGTAATATGGCCAAGCCGGGAAAGGCTCAGGTCGGTTAAGGGATGATCCAGTACGTTGTGGCTGAGATCATGAACCTTAGTGTCCGGGTGCAAAGGAGTTCGGTTGGAACCTTTGTCATGAGACAAGAGGTAAACACCACTGGACTGGAGGACGAATCCATCATAAGTGGGGGAGACTTGTAGCATCCCCGATCCTGGATAGGATCACCCAGATGAATCATGGTGCAAGGAGACACATCAGTCAGGTCATATGACCTAAAGACAAGCGTGTCATGGTCCAAAAACGTGGTTAAGGGAATCAGATAGTTGGAACTTAACCAAAACAAGGAAGAGGCAAGCTCAAAAGAGTTGCACGAGTGATCCGGTAGCTGGACAAGGTCCGGGTGAAGCTCGATGAAGTGAATGATCGGAATGGATCATGGGAAACCTTAGTCTAGGTATGGAAATAGACCAAGGGACTTAGAAGGATTGAATAAGATGAAGAAAGTAAGCTGGATGCAGTGTATAACAGCTAGGCGATGCAAGCAAGAAGCTCAACCAGTTGAACGGAGCTCGGTTGGAGCTCAAGTAGAGCGTGTCAGCTCCCTGAGCTGGATGGACTAGCTCACTCAGCTGGGTCAGCTGGGGATCAGCTCAACTCAGCTGGACTGAGTGTTCATGTCTTGGGAAGTTGGGTCGGGACAGACAGTGACCGGGCCATGTGTACCGATGGGCCGATGGGATCTTGTGGTTGGACCATGGGCCCAAGAGAAGTATGGCCGTTCATGATAAGGGATAGCACAAGATCTACAATCATCATTGATAAGGTAACATTTTTACAATTACTTTCTAGTTATATTTCTGTCTCTTGTGTTGTGGTTAAGTCCAAGTATGGCACGCCCCTCAAAGACCATATATTGTGATATAAACTAAGGATCCAGGAGAAGGTCCAATTCGTCTGGAACCAGGTGGAGTGCAAGGTCCAATTCGTCTTCAACCTACAACAAGCAAAGGAGATGAGTAGGGCTAGTACTTGTTTAAATGGACCACACGTATTGAGCTGGTGTGTTTGTACAAGAAGGCCGTGTGTGATCTGATCATGGGCAAGGATGGACGACCTGATCCTTAGATGATGGGTCAAGGTGGCTGATCTGATTGATCAAAGGATGCACCGGTTGTAACAGTAAGAGTGTTCGGTTTCATTGGGACATTGGTCCATGCCCGGTTAGGTATGCGTGAAGACTCATCAGTTCTAAGTCATGTGGGGTGGTTGGTTGATTGAATTGGGATCTGCTGGACATTATTAGTCCATGAGAGGACTTGGCTCCAGAGGAGCGTACTCGTAAGACATGGAGGCACTGAACCATGGCCTCGGCCGGTTCAGGAATGAGGTCCATGGCCTTGGCTGGACTGTTCATGGTCGAGATCTATATGGTCTGGATAGATTCATTGGATTTCGATTATGGGAATCTCTTAGTGGGGATTTTTAAGGAGTTTTAGTGAATTTTTGATTAATTTTTGGAGCACTTTTGAAAGTAACAAGGGGAAGGGTTTATGCAGGTATAAGAGAGTTGTACGAGTAGTCGGGGAGTTGAGCGAAGCTACCTCGCAGTTCGGTCAGCTCAGCTAGCTGGATGAGCTAGCGAAACAGCTAAGTCAGCTGGGACCGATGAGCTAACAAGCTCTGTGGATGTGGCAAAGGTATGATTTAGCAATTACTTGGATCAATTAGTAATTGCTAAGATGCTGGTAGAATGGTTAGGGAAATGGAATCTCCAATTAGGATGACTTGATCCGTGTCAAGGATTGATCTATAAAGTGAAATGGTAGTTAAGTGAACTGACCATGTCGTACATGATCGGACCGGACGAGTACTTGATTGGAATGAAAGTATTTAACTCAACAGACCATGGACTGTTAAGACTGGTTCCATCAGTACATGAAAAATGACCAATACGTATTGATAGGCTGATACGATCAGCCATCTGTACTGCCTGGAAGGACCAAGGACTGTCCCGACTGGTCCATCAGGCCATGAAAAATTTACCCACACGTACTGATAGGTTGATATGATCAGCCTTATCCGTACTTAATGGAAGGATTTAACTCAACGGACCATGGACTGTCCAGACTTGTCCCATCAGTACATGAAAAATGATTCATACGTACTGATAGGCTGATACGATCAGCCATCCGTACTGAATGGATGGACCAAGGACTGTCCAGACTGGTACATCAGGCCATGAAAAAATGACCCATATGTACTGATAGGCTGATCTGATCAGCCTTAACCGTACTAAATGTAAGGATTTAACTCAACAGACCATGGACTGTCCGGACTGGTCCAATCAGTACATGAAAAATTGCCCATACATACTGATATGATGATACGATCAGCCATCCGTACTGCCTGGAAGGACCAAGGACTGTCCAGACTGGTCCATCAGGACATGAAAAATCGACTAACACGTAATGATAGGCTGATAAGACCAGCCTTATCCGTACTGAATGGAAGGATTTAACTCAATGGACCATGGACTGTCCAGCCTGGTCCCACCTGTTCATGAAAAATGACCCATACGTATTGATGACTGATACGATCAGCCATCCAAACTGCATGGATGGACCAAGGACTGTCCATACTTTTACATCAGGCAATGAAAAACCTACCCATACTTACTAATAGGATGATATGATCAGCCTTATCTGTATTGAATGGAAGGATTTAACTCAATGGACCATGGACTGTCCAGACTGGTCCCATCAGTACGTGAAAAATGACCCACATGTACTGATAGGCTTAAACGATCAGCCATTCGTCTTGCTGGATGGACCAAGGACTGTCCAGACTGGTCCATCAAACCATGAAAAATCGTCTCATACGTACTGATAGGCTGATATGATCAGCCTTATCCGTACTGAATGGTAGTATTTAACTCAACGGACCATGGACTGTCCAGACTGGTCCCATTAGTACATGAAAAATGACCCAGACGTAGTGATAGGCTGATACGATCAGCCATCCGTACTGCCTGGAAGGACCAAGGACTGTCAAGACTGGTCCATCAAGCCACAAAAAAATCGACCCACACGTACTGATATGCTGATATGATCAGCCTTATCCGTACTGAATGGAAGGATTTAACTCAACGGACCATGGACTGTCTAGACTGGTCCCATCAGTACATGAAAAATTACCCATACGTATTGATAGGCTTATACGATCAGCCATCCGTACTGCTTGGATGGACCAGGGTCTGTCCAGGCTGGTCCATCAGGCCATGAAAAGTTGACCCACACGTACTGATCGGCTGATATGATCAGCCTTATCCATAATGAATGGAATGATTTAAGTCAACGGATCATGGACTGTCCAGACTGGTCCCACCTATACATGAAAAATGACCCATACATACTGATGACTGATACAATCAGTTATCCAAACTGCCTGGATGGACCAAGAACTGTCCAGATTTGTCCATCAGGCCATGAAAAATCTACCCATACGTACTGATAGGATGATATGATCATCCTTAACCGTACTGAATGGATGGATTTAACTCAACGGACCATGGACTGTATAGACTGGTCCCATCGGTACATGAAAAATGACCCATACGTACTGATAGACTGAGATGATCAGCTATCAGTACTGCCTGGAAGGACCAAGGACTGTCCGGACTGGTCCATCAGGCCATGAAAAATCGACCCACACGTACTGATAGGCTGATACAATCAGCCTTATCCGTACTGAATGGAAGGATTTAACTCAATGGACCATGGACTGTCCAGCCTGGTTCCACCTGTTCATTAAAAATGACCCATACTTATTGATGACTTATACGACCAGCCATCCAAACTGCCTGGATGGACCAAGGACTGTCCAGACTGGTCCATCAGGCCATGAAAAATATACACATAAGTACTGATAGGATGATATGATCAGCCTTATCCGTATTAAATGGAAGGATTTAACTCAATGGACCATGGACTGTCCAGACTGGTCCCTTCAGTACATGAAAAATGACCCACACATACTGATAGGCTGATACGATCAGCCATCCGTTTTGCCTGGATGGGCCAAGGACTGTCCAGATTGGTCCATCAGACCATGAAAAATCGACTCATACGTACTGATAGGCCTATATGATCAGCCTTATCTGTACTGAATAGAAGGATTTAACTCAACGGACCATGGACTGTCCGGACTGGTCCCATCAGTACATGAAAAATGACCCATA
>MU105890.1:50696-93510 GCA_012274485.2 Sinapis alba | reverse complement strand
TGAATGGAAGGATTTAACTCAATGGACCATGGACTGTCCAGACTGGTCCCTTCAGTACATGAAAAATGACCCACACATACTGATAGGCTGATACGATCAGCCATCCGTTTTGCCTGGATGGGCCAAGGACTGTCCAGATTGGTCCATCAGACCATGAAAAATCGACTCATACGTACTGATAGGCCTATATGATCAGCCTTATCCGTACTGAATGGAAGTATTTAACTCAATGGACCATGGACTGTCGAGACTGGTCCCATCAGTACATGAAAAATGACCCATACGTACTGATAGGCTGATACGATCAGCCATCCGTACTGCCTGGAAAAACCAAGGACTGTCTAGACTGGCCATCAGGCCACAAAAAAAATCGACCCAGACGTACTGATATGCTGATATAGTCAGCCTTATCCATACTGAATGGAAGGATTTAACTCAACGGACCATGGACTGTCCAGATTGGTCCCAACAGTACATGAAAAATGACCCACACGTACTGAAAGGCTAATACGATCAGCCATCCGTCTTGCTGGATGGACCAAGGACTGTCCATACTGGTCCATCAGACCATGAAAAATCGACTCATACGTACTGTTAGGCTGATATGATCAGCCTTATCCGTACTGAATGGAAGTATTTAACTCAAAGGACCATGGACTGTCCAGACTGGTCCCATCAGTACATGATAAATGACCCAAACGTACTGATAGGCTGATACGATCAGCCATCCGTACTGCCTGGAAGGACCAAGGACTGTCCAGACTGGTCCTTCAAGCCACAAAAAAATCGACCCACAAGTACTGATATGCTGATATGATCAGCCTTATCCGTACTGAATGGAAGGATTTAACTCAACGGACCATGGACTGTCCATACTGTTCCCATCAGTACATGAAAAATTACCCATACATATTGAAAGGCTTATACGGTCAGCCATCCGTATTGCCTGGATGGACCAAGGACTCTCCAGACTGGTCCATCAGGCCATGAAAAATCAACCCACACGTACTGATCGGCTTATATGATCAGCCTTATCCATACTGAATGGAAGGATTTAAGTCAACGGACCATGGACTGTCCAAACTGGTCCCACCTATACATGAAAACTGACCCATACGTACTGATGACTGATACAATCAGCTATCCAAACTGCCTGGATGGACCAAGGAATGTCCAGACTGGTCCATCAGGCTATGAAAAATCTACCCATACGTACTGATAGGATGATATGATCAGCCTTATCCATACTGAATGGATGGATTTAACTCAACGGACCATGGACTGTACAGACTGGTCCCATCGGTGCATGAAAAATGACCCATACGTACTGATAGGCTGAGATGATCAGCTATCAGTACTGCCTGGAAGGACAAAGGACTGTCCAGACTTGTACATCAGGCCATGGAAAATCGACCCACACGTACTGATGGGCTGATACGATCAGCCTTATCCGTACTGAATGGAAGGATTTAACTCAATAGATCATGGACTGTCCAGACTGGTCCCATCTATACATGAAACATGACCCATACGTACTAGTGACTGATACGATCAGCCATCCATACTGCCTGGATGGACCATGGACTGTCCATACAGGTCCATCAGTCCATGAAAAATCTACCCAATCGTACTGATAGGATGATATGATCTATAGCATCCCCGATCCTGGATAGGATCTCCTGGATGGATCATGGTGCGAGGAGACGCATCAGTCAGGTCATATTACCTAAAGACAAGCATGTCATGGTCCAAACATATTGTTAAGGGAATCAGATAGTTGGATCTTAATCAAAACAAGGAAGAGGCAATCTCAAAAGAGTTGCACGAGTAATCCGGTAGCTGGACAAGGTCTGGATGAAGCTCAACCAGCTAGGTGGAGCTTGGAGGAAGCTCACACAGTGTAGGTCAGATAACTTGAGCTGGTGGACTATCTCACCCATCTTAGTCATCTAGCAGTAAACTCATCTCAGCTAGGAGGAGTGTTCGGACCTTGGGCAGTTGAAACATTCCGGGCTGTGGTCGGATCAGGTTGATGTGCAGTGTGGTCCGGCTTTTGGGGAAATGGATCAGGTGGCCGATATGCTTGGTCCAGTGGCTGGGGAGTGGGTCTAGGCTCGTGGGGGATCTTCCAGGGGACAGTAACTGGCGAAGGTATGGGAAGGGAGGCAGTTATGGTCGATGGGGTTTGGAGGGAGCAAGAGGTGCCCATTCACCTACCAAATGGCACCCATTCGGCCAGGGCAGTTACCCACACCTTCTTATATAAATATAAAGGGTTCGGCACGAAAATTGCCATCAGTTACTCATAGGAAACACAGAGAAAATTCAAGAGAGACAAGAGAAGAAAGAGAGAGAGAGAGAGAGATCGGCCATAACAAGGCCGATATTGATTGTTTGGTTAATCCGACAAGAAGGATTGCTTGTGGGAAGGAAAGGCCGACCAGTATGGATACAAGAGGCACGCCAGAGATTCTATCCACTTCCTAAAACACTAATAAAAACAGATAAAAACAAAGGTATGTATGGATTAAACAATCCAATACCAAAATTGGTGTGAAGGAAGCAAAGAGGCAGTTTTGTTTGCAATCAAAGGGGAAGTTGTGAACGACCCATTGATGGAGTTTGATAATGGATGATGTCGTCCTAGGATTTCTATGTGTCTGGGGAACACACACAAATATCCAGGAGAGAAGAGAGAAGGCCAGACTTCACTCTCAATGGCATGAACAGCCTTGAAGGTGAATGCAGTGCAGAAACTGATTTCATGGGAGTTCCATGGATGGGAAGAGAGGCACGAACCTTGAATGGATCTTATCTTTACTGTAAGTATATGATAAGTATTGATAGATTTGTAATCAAGAGAAGTATGGCCGTTCATGATAAGGGATGACACAAGATCTACAATCATCATTGATAAGGTAACATGTTTACAAGTACTTTCTAGTTATATTTCTGTCTCTTGTGGTGTGGTTAAGGGAAAGTATGGCACGCCCCTTGAAGACCATATATTTTGATATAATCTAAGGATCCAGGACCCTGAGATAAGGGGTGGATCATTGCTGATCTAACTCATCCATGTGGGATGATAGTTAGATGATATTCATTGGATGTTGATCCATGATGGATCATGGATTGTTGTTGGGTTTTATCATGGTGTGAACCATTGATCCGACCCATTTAGGAGGCACATGGGATTCCTAGTATACGGGGAACCATGTGGAGTGCAAGGTCCAATTCTTCTGGAACTAACAGAAAGCAAAGGAGATGAGTAAGGCTAGTACTTGTTGGAATGGACCACAACTATTGAGCTGGTGTGTTTGTACAAGAAGGCCGTGTGTGATCTGATCATGGGCAAGGATGGACGACCTGATCCTTAGATGATGGGTCAAGGTGGCTTATCTGATTGATCAAAGGATGCACCGGTTGTAACAGTAAGACTGATCGGTTTAATTGGGACATGGTTCCATGGCCGGTTAGGTATGTGTGAAGACTCATCAGTTCTGATTCATGTGGAGTGGTTGGTTGATTGACTTGGGATCTGATGGCCATTATTAGTCCATGAGAGGACTTGGCTCCAGAGGAGCGTACTCGTAAGACATGGAGGCACTGAACCATGGCCTCGGCCAGTTCAGGAATGAGGTCCATGGCCTTGGCCGAACTGTTCATGATCGAGATCTATATGGTCTTGATAGATTCATTGGATTTCGATTATGGGAATCTCTTACTGCAGATTTTTCTGGAGTTTTAGTCATTTAATTTAATTTTTGGTGCACTTTTGAAAGTGGCCAGAAATGTACCTAAGACTTCCCAAAGATTACTTAGTCTGTGGGGATGGTTGGTTGAATGACTAAGTACCAAGGGGAAGGGTTTATGCAGGTATAATAGAGCTGTAAGAGTGGACGGAGAGCTGAGAGAATCTACCTCACAGGTCGGTCAGCTGGAAAAGAGTAAATGGGACCTCAAGTGAAGTGGTTCAGCTCAGCTAGCTGGATAAGCTACCTAAACAGCTAAGTCAGCTGGGACCGATGACCTAACAAGGTCCGTGGATGTGGCAAAGGTACGATTTAGCAATTACTTGGATAAATTAGTAACTTTCTTAAGATGTTGGTAGAATGGTTAGGGGAATGGAATCTCGAGTTTGTATGACTTGATCCGTGTCAAGGATTGGTCTATAAAGTGAAATGGTAGTTAAGTGAATTGAGCATGTCGTAGACGATCGAACCGGACCAGTACTTGATTGGAATTGGATAAGGGGTTAGATATGATTATTCCGCTGTGTATTGTTAGTAATCATCTAGGCTGGGAAAAGACTAAGGTAGTCTTTAGCTAAGATCTAAGTCTAAGTAAACCCTCGCCTTAAGGGCAAAGTATAAGAGAAGGGTTGAAAAATTAAGAGGTTTGGTCTGGAAGTGGATCGAGCGACGTGAGGTATCGACCGCGGTCTAGTCGGGGTCTTACAAGTTGGTATCAGAGCATGCTTGGTCCTATTAAGGACAGTGCTCGAAGATGTAGAGTTCCAAACCAAAATTATTTCTGAAAACTGAGATGACTTGGAACCTTTACTGTGGTGAGCCAAGTGAGAGTTGAGGTAAGATTGTGTTTCATGCTTGTGAACGGGGAAGTTCCAAGATGAGGCGGCTTAGCAAAGAGGCACTCTCCAAGGACAAGACCCAAAAAACAGAAACGTTAGTTATCTAGTTATTTGGAAGTAATAGACGCAATGGACGATGGACGCAATGCAAGATACTTTTATGGTTGAGCTGGACAAGGGAAGTAACATGGACCAGAGGGTGGCTTAGGTTGAAAGAAACGTGCAGCACTCTCTTGGGGGCTAGTATTATTCCTTGGTGGCCATCCAAAACAAGTGAGCATATGCGGTGTTCATGTTGGTCTAAGGGAGTGCTACATGGCTAGTACGTGAGTGGGCTTGTGATCAGATGGATCAGCTTGGACTTTGTGTAAGTCAAGGTAGTATTCCTTAAGATTAAGTAAATGGAATGGGTCAATTCCAAGAGGATATGGAAACACGATGTTAAGTATCTTAGTATGATGAGGTATGAGGTATACTATAAACACTTTTGTGAATGGTATGGGACCTTCACAAAAGTGTGATGCTTTGGAGAATGGTATGGGACATTTTCCAGATGTGTGATCAAACCGAAATCCTACTCATGTAAATAATTAATGATTGGTGGTGTGGAAACACACGTACTTTTCGATACTGGAGCTACACATAACTTTGTGAGTCCATATATGATCAGAAAGGGTTTGTTCGTGTTAGGAATGGTGGGGGGATCCTTGCATAGTGAATGCAGCCGGTGGGCAAGTGATGCATTCAGTAGGTTTAGCGAGGAATGTCCCTGTGATGATCTAGGACAGGGTAATGCCTGCGGATCTGGTTGTAGTCCACCTAAAGATTCACGAGGTGATATTAGGTATGGACTGGCTTGGAAAGAATCAGGCCAAATTAGACGGTCACCGGGGAAGGGTGCAGTTTGAGAGTGGGTGTGGACCCCTGATCAGGTTCCAAGGGATTTGTCTGACTCCTGGGTGTATAGTGGTGTGAGCAGTCTGAGCGGAACGGATGCTAGCAATTGGTTGTGAGGCCTATTTGGCTACCATCACCACTAAGGAGGTCGTAGGGGGTGGTGACCCGGACAGGATTCCGCTGGTCAGTGAGTTTAAGGATGTGTTTCGGGCGCTACAGGGCATTCCCCCTGATAGGGCTGTCCCGTTCATAGCAGAACTGGAACCAGGGACGGCCCCAATGTCCAAAAGTCCCTACCGCAGGGCTCTTGCCGAGATGGCCGAGCAATTGAGGACAAGGTTTGGTATGAAACCGTACAGAGAGGGACCAGGGTTGGCATACTCAAATGAGTCCAAATAAGATCAAGTCCAGTGAGGGACGAGGATCACAGTACAACCAAGTCGGAGAGGGACCTATGGTTGGGTCGAGACGGTTGAGTCCCGGAGTGGACCAGAACTACAATATGATCAAGTCCGGTGAGGAACGAGGATCAGGACACAACCTACTCGGAGATGGACCTATGGTCGGGATGCACGGTCGAGTCCTCTAGTGGACCAGGACCGGAATATGATCATGTCCTAAATAGACTAGGATCAAAATATGACAAAGTCCGGTGATGGGCAGAAGTCAAGTTGAGGCGGTTTAGTCTTGTAGAGACTAAGACAGCAATATGGCCAGGCTGGGAAAGGCTGTGGTTGGGAAAGTCTGTGGCTGGTAAAGGAATAATCCTGTAAGTTGTGGCTGCAATCATAAACCTTAGTGTCTGGGAAGGACTTAAGGAAACAGAACAATCTGTTAGTGCTCATGGTAGAGTGAGCGGCCTAAAGAATGGAACATGTTCGCTAGGATTTGGCTGGTGCATCGAGTGTTTTGGAGATTGGTTAAATCTACTAAGACTTGAGTACACAGTATGTTCCTAGGGACTGAATTTGATCTAGTCATGGACTAAGATCCGAAAAAGAATAAAGTATAGAGTAGACAGTATTCTAAAGAGAGATATGAACTTGGTGTCTATTAGAACCGCAACCTGATAGTTGGGCCAATGACGCAAGTCATATCTTTGTATGGGTGCTTGATGGACCCTCGACTGTGGTCAAGGTAGCCAAGTAAGGGTGCCATAAGCGAAAACCATATGGACCACTTGATAAGATTTTGGGTTAAATCCTGATCAAGTGGGGGAGACTTTTTTATATGCTGATCAAAGATGTGATAAGTGAGAAAGAACATGGAGAGGATGCAAGCGGATTGGTTAGAAGGAATCAATCCAGCATGTTCCATGTTCCGGGTGAAAAGGAGTTCGGTTGGAACCTTTGTCATGAGACAAGAGGTCAGCACCACTGGATTCAAGGACGAATCCATCGTAAGTGGGGGAGACTTGTAGCATCCCTTATCCTGGATAGGATCACCAGGATGGATCGTGGTGCGAGGAGACGCATCAGTCAGGTCATATGACCTAAAGACAAGCATGTCATGGTCCAATAACGTGGTTAAAGGAATCAAATAGTTGGAACTTAACCAAAACAAGGAAGAGGCAAGCTGAAAAGAGTTGCACGAGTAATCCGGTAGCTGGACAAGGTCTGGATGAAGCTCAACCAGCTAGGGGGAGCTTGGAGGTAGCTCACACAGTGTAGGTCAGATCACTGGAGCTGGTGGACTTGCTCACCCAGCTGAGGCTAGGAGGAGTTTTCGGGCCTTGGGCAGTTGGACCAGTCCGGGCTGTGGTCGGATCAGGTGGATGGGCAGTGTGGTCCGGCCATTGTAGCAATGGATCAGGGGGCCCATATGCTCGGTCCAGGGGCTGGGGATTGGGTCTAGGCTCTTGGGGAATCTGCCAGGGAAAAATTACTGGCCAAGGGATGGCAAGGGAGGAAGTTATGGTCGATGGGGTGCGAAGGGAGCAAGAGGTGCCCATTCACCTACCAAATCACACACATTCGGCCATGGCAGTTACCCACGCCTTCCTCTTTAAATATAAAGGGTTGGGCACGAAAATTTCTATCAGTTATAGGAAACACAGAGAAAACTCTAGAGAGACAAGAGAAGAAAGAGAGAGAGAGAGAGATCAGCCATAACAAGGCCGATATAGATTGTTTGGTTAATCCGACAAGAAGCATTGCTTGTGGGAAGGAAAGGCCGACCAGTATGGATACAAGAGGCACACCAGAGATTCTACCAGATAGTTGGAACTTAATCAAAACAAGGAATAGGCAATCTCAAAAGAGTTGCACGAGTAATCCGGTAGCTGCACAAGGTCCGGATGAAGCTCAACCAGCTAGGTGGAGCTTGGAGGTAGCTCACACAGTGTAGGTCATATAACTGGAGCTGGTGGACTATCTCACCCATCTTAGTCATCTAGCAGTAAACTCATCTCAGCTAGGAGGAGTGTTCGGACCTTGGGCAGTTGAAACATTTCGGGCTGTGGTCGGATCAGGTGGATGGGCAGTGTGGTCCCGTAACACCCTCGGACCGTCCTAGGCCGGACTAACCCGGAACGACCCGGAGATGCCACAAAAATAGCTCATCGGAGAGGATCGACCAAGAGTCCGAACGAATTCGATCCCTCGACCAACCCGTCCCGGGGAGCTATGTCCTCGAAGACCATGGCCTAAGGCTTCACAACCTGTACCACGGTCGTCGAGTTGTGTCGACCCGGACTAGGTCTATATCATTCAGCACAACAACAACGAATATAAAATATTCATTTTATTAATAGTAGATGGAAAGCGTTCAAAATACATTACAAAGGTTCAGAGTTTGTGCACACGGCCTAATGCCAAAAGAAAAAAGGAAAATAACTATACATTCGGAAGCTAGTCCTAGTATATGCTACAGCCACTTGAAATCTACGCCGGTGTCCTAACGTTCCGCGACCCTCTAAGCTTCCCACCTACTGGTTACCTGCATAGTAGGAGAGGGGGTGAGTAATCAAGATTACTCAGTGAGTTCCGAACATAAACAGCAACTACCCTCCCCAGCCCATGCTTAACAACAAGCACTCAATACACATAATTAACAATGCGTAAACAATCAATACAGAATCATGCAAACATGCAATGAAACACAAATGCAATGCAACTACTCTATGCAATGCAACAAGTCTCCTCCCCGAGACCTAACAACAAACAATGCAGTCTAGACTCAATCCTAGACTCAAACATAACCACTACACATGTGCACTAGGGACGGAGCCAACTGCTACTCCCCGGGATCCCTTTTACTCATTGGAGAAGCCCTGNTCATGCAAACATGCAATGAAACACAAATGCAATGCAACTACTCTATGCAATGCAACAAGTCTCCTCCCCGAGACCTAACAACAAACAATGCAGTCTAGACTCAATCCTAGACTCAAACATAACCACTACACATGTGCACTAGGGACGGAGCCAACTGCTACTCCCCGGGATCCCTTTTACTCATTGGAGAAGCCCTGCCCTCTCCCACACACCTGACCATAAACACCCTAGTCACATGGTCGGAAACACCGGGTATTGGTTCACTCCCAATATCCCCCGGGCCGCAGCGTCCCGCAGCGCTTCGTCCATGGGCGCGACCCTCTTAAATTGACAAGCCATGGAGGGGCGGCTAACTCCACCACTGGAGAAATGGGTACCCCCCAATCTCACTCCAGGGTCCGTGCAACCTAATCTAGATGCAACTCAAACACTAACGTGAGGGAGCTCTACCTCTAACCAACACGCGTTGCATCCTAGACTAAGTGCACCTCACACTCACTCGCTCTCACACACTATTCTAGACCCGACTACACACACATAAGCATGAGGGAGCTCAGCCTCAAACCTCCATGCACACGCGGTCTAGACACACTAAACAACCTAAGCGAGTGGCTCACTAAACTTAATCTAGATGCTCACAACTCAAATAAGCATGAGGGAGCTCAACCTCAAACCTCCATGCAACACATAAACAAAGCATCTAGACAACATGCACTTATCACCTATAATGCATGCAACAACACACCCGACAAGAGAGAGACACTCTCAACCTCTTGCGGTTCAACAATATTATATTATCTAGATAATCATGCAACTAACTATGCACCAGAAACTTAACAATATATAGATAACATAATAATACACAAATCACAACTCATATGCATGCCACACGCATTCTCCCGGGGCCCAGCACAAAAACGGTTAAGTTTGCTCCCGGGTCTCCATTTAAGATCCTCCCGATCTAAGCTCACACCTACATGCACAAACACACATCACAAGTCTTCGGGAACCCACCTTGGTTGCTGACTACGAAGACTACCCAAACACCTCCGGTTCACTCTCAAAACCGCTAAGCTAAAACAAACCGAAAACACTCTTAAAAACTCGGTTTCTCTCTCTAGCTTACCACTCTCTCTCTCTCTAAGGTGGCTCACGATTTTGGGGTGAAGAAAATGAAAGGGAGGGGCTTGGTATTTATAGGAAATGGAGGGCAAAGGCTGGCTGGACATGTGGACACGTGCATGCAAAAATTTGGACAAATGTTACCTTTGGTAACTTTGCTTGCAAGCTACCTTCTTCTAGAATCTTCCCAAACTTGGCCACCAAGTTTTCCTCCCTTGCAAGCTAAGTCTCACCTTCTAGAAGCTTGCAAACTTGGGCACCAAGTTTCCTCTTGGCCAATGAGAAGACGCCATGTGTACTGCCACATCACCATCTGCAGCCAATAGGTGATCGCCACATCACTGCCATGTCACTCCTTTTGGCCATGTCATCACCTCCAAAAATTCTTCTCCAAATGCAAGCTCTCCCTTCTTGATTTACTTAGACAAAGTTCATTCCCTTGGTTCCATATCACCGTTCTTTGATTTCTCGGTTTTTACCGATTTTATCGACTATCGTCCAAAATGCTTCGACCACGACCACTACTTGACTCGTTCAACTCATGGTCATAGTCTTGACTTTTCTACTCTTGATCAGGGTCATTACATTCTCCCCCTCTTAATAGAATTCGTCCCCGAATTCTATAAGGTTGCTGACGTCCCAGCTTCATCTTCGAAGAACTCTGGATAGCTTTGTCGAAACCTTCTTCATCTTCCGATGTGATCACCAAGCGGTTCTGCCTTCTCCAAAACACTTGAATCTGGGAAATCTCTCTGTTCTTCAGCTTCCTTAGACGTCGCTCTCCAATTCTGATTGGACCTTCTGGATAAGTAAGATCTTGTCTCAACTCTGGAATCCTCTCCGGCTCTATTGAATTTGGGTCGTGACCATGCTTCCTCAGCATAGACACGTGAAACACTGGGTGCAGATTCATATCTTCTGGTAGCTCCAGCCGGTAAGCTACCTCTCCAACTCTTCCAATGATCCGATATGGACCAATGAAACGAACTGGTACCTTCCCAATTTTCCCACATATATCCTTTCCTTTCTGAGCTGAAACCTTGAGATAGACCATATCTCCCACTGAGAATACCACTTTTCTTCTTCCTTGATCAGCGTACTTCTTCTGCCGATCCTGGGCTTTCTTCATGTTTTCACGGATGATCCGTAGCTTCTCCAATGTCTCCTCAATGATTCCCGGTCCAAACAATCTTCTTTCTCCAACTTCCGTCCAACACAAAGGTGTTCGGCCCGGTCTTCCATACAATGCTTTGTACGGTGACATAGCAATACTAGCATGATAACTATTATTGTATGTAAACTCCACCAAAGGTAGGTAGTGTTCCCACGTACCTGCCCAATCTAGTATGCTTAGACGTAGCATGTCTTCCAATGTTCTGATGGTTCTCTCAGTCTGCCCGTCCGTCTCTGGATGAAAAGAAGTACTGATGTGTAGCTCTGTCCCTAAGGCTCCTTGCAATGCTCTCCAGAACGCTGCCGTGAACCTTGGGTCTCGGTCAGACACAATGTTGGCTGGTACTCCATGGAGTTTTACGATCTGATCGATGTAAAGCTCTGCCAATGTCTCCGTCTTGTCTGTTTCTCGGATTGCTAAGATATGAGCTACCTTGGTTAACCGATCCATGATCACCCAAATTGCATTGTTTGATCTTCCTCTTGCCACTGGTAGTCCAGTAATCAAGTCCATTGATACCGAATCCCACTTCCATTCTGGTTTAGGTAGACTTTGGAGTAGTCCACCTGGTACTTGATGCTCTGCCTTGATCTGTTGACACACTTGACATTGTGCAACCCACTTTGCCACTGCCTTCTTCATGCCTGGCCAATGGTAGTACCTTCTTACATCCATTTACATCTTCGTACTTCCAGGATGAATGCTCAAAAGTGATTGATGCGCTGTCTTGAGAATTTCTTCCCGAAGATCTCCTCCTTTCGGCACTGTGATCCTTCCATTGAGCAAAAATGTTCCATCCTCAGCTACATGATAACCACTCGCATTAGGTCCATCTTCATCCTTTAGTTGATCCACAATCTTCTTCAAGTCTTCATCCTCGGCTTGCGCTTGACGAATCCGTTGCACTAGACTCGCCTGGTTCACCGCTTGCATTCCCAATGGCTCGCTTGACTCTCCTTCCAATGCTGTCAGAGTAACCTTCTTGAATTCCTCGGACAAGTTCTCCAAATCTTTCTCTGCCTTGACCACCGCTCTTCGTCGACTCAACGCATCCGCAACCACGTTAGCCTTTCGTGGATGGTACTGGATCTGAACGTCGTAGTCCGAGATGAACTCCATCCACCTCCACTGACGTAGGTTGAGATCTGCTTGCGTGAACAAGTATTTAAGGCTTTTGTGATCCGTAAATTCATGAACCTTCTCTCCGTAAAGATATGATCGCCATATCTTTAGTGCAAAGACAACCGCTGCCATCTCCAAATCATGTGTAGGGTAGTTCTCTTCATGCTTCTTCAACTGTCTTGAGGCATATGCAATTGCCTTGTTTTCTTGCATTAGCACACACCCCAATCCTACCCTTGACGCATCCGTATACACATCATAGATCTTACCCGGCTGAGGTAAGGTCAAGACGGGTGCCGTAGTCAATGCCTCCTTAAGCTTGTTAAAAGCTTCCTCCGTTTTCTCATCCCAAACAAATGGTACATCTTTCCCGGTCAGCTTCGTCAATGGCTTGGCAATAGATGAGAATCCCTTGACGAACCTTCGGTAGTAGCCGGCCAACCCAAGAAAACTTCTAATCTCCGAGGCTGTGGTTGGTCGAGGCCATCCTTCTACCACCGCAATCTTCTCCGGGTCCGCTGAAACTCCTTGCTCAGACACTCTATGACCCAAGAAACCAATCTCTCGTTTCCAAAATCAACATTTGCTGAACTTAGCAAACAACTTCCGGTCTCTTAGTCTCTCGACTACCTTCCGTAGGTGCTCCTTGTGATCCTCCTCTCCCCGTGAGTAGATCAGAATATCATCGATAAACACAATCACAAACTGATCGAGATAGTCATGGAATACCTCGTTCATGAGCCTCATAAACACTGCTGGCGCGTTGGTCAACCCAAACGGAATTACCACAAACTCGAACTGCCCGTACCGAGTGTTGAATGCTGTCTTCCTCACGTCCGTCTCTGCTATCAGAATTTGGTGATATCCCGAAGCCAAATCTATCTTCGAGAACCAACTCGCCCCTCTTAGTTGATCCAACAATTCATCAATCCTCGGTAAGGGGTACTTGTCCTTGATCGTGACATTGTTGATCCCTCTATAGTCGATGCACAGTCTCATACTGCCATCCTTCTTCTTTACGAACAAAACCGGAGCTCCCCAAGGTGAAGAACTCTGTCTGATGAAACCTTTGTCTAGTAAATCCTCCAACTGATTCTTGAGCTCTGCTAACTCAGCTGGCGCCATACGGTAAGGAGCTTTGGCAATAGGTGCCGCACCTGGTTCCAAGTTGATCGTGAACGGATTGCTCCGGGGTGGAGGCAACTACGTCAACGCCCGAAACACATCTTCAAACTCTTGGACCACTGGGATGTCCTCCATCCTCAACTCCTTTTCCGCCTCTTCCCCAATATATGTGAGCGATACCAAGTAGACCTACCCGTCCACTAGTGCGTTCTCTGCTCTCATTGCCATCACAAATGTCGCCGAGACGCTTGGCTTGACTCCACAATACGCCAACACAGCTTGCTGGTCATTCTCAAACCAAACTTGTCCTCTTGCACAGTCCAGCCACGCCCGATGCCTTGACAGCCAATCCATTCCTAAAATAACCTCATGCCGCTCCAACGGCATAACAACTAGGTCGGCTAAAAGGGTTTCATGATCTAACACTATAGGTACACTCAACAACACCCTATTAGCTCTCAAGGTCTGACCTCCAGGGGTTGCCACCGACATATCTACCTCACACTCTACAAAGGTTCCTACAAACCTAGAGGCTACAACCGGGTTCACAAAACAATGGGTGGCTCCCGAGTCAAACAACACAAAGGCAGGGGTTCCACCGACCAACAATGATCCTAAAATAAGATCAACATAATAGCACTCATCCAGAATGCCAACATCACAACGAATAATTACACACCAATTATTCAAACACACAAAGAGAGAGTTAGCACCCAAACAAACCTGTCACAGGACCCCTCGACGGTCCTGGAGCGCTAGATGGAGTTCCCTCCCCATCAGAGCATACACTCTCCCTCCAGGTGCAGGACGCGCAGCCGGGTGTTCACTGGTCTGTCGGGTCGGTTGGGTACGCGCAGACGCTCCTCCGCCTTGTCCCGGTCGACGAACAGTACACTCACTGGAGTAGTGACGTTTCTCTCCACAGCTGAAACATGTAATCGACGCCTTCCTGTCGGACTTCTCCGAGGTTGAGTTTGCACACTCACGAGCGTAATGTCCTGAGCGACCACACGCATAGCACTTGACCTGTGACCTTGGTATCTTTCCATGCCGCTTGAACTGACCCTTCTTCCCTTTCTTCTGGTTGATCTTTAACTTGTCCTCTTTTGACTGACCAGACTGCGACTTGGGGTTCGAATCAGTCATAGGAAATGACCCACGTTCTGCCATTACCATTTCCTCCATTTTGACTGCCTTCTCCACTAACTCAAACAAACTTTCAAAGTTAACAGCCTGAAGACGACTCCCGATCTCTGGCCTAAGACCACGCAAGAACTTGCGAACCAACGGGGCTTTATCTCCATTCCCGTGATAGATGTATCTGCTGAGCTTAAGAAACTCTGCCTCGTACTCTCTTACACTTCTACTCCCTTGCTCCAATCGAAGAAAAGCTTGCTCCATCCTGTCCCTTGCTTCTGGAGGAAAATACTTCCTCTGGAATTCTTTCTTGAACGCATCCCAATCCATGTCCGCTGATCCTTGTCTCCGAGTAAGACTCTCCCACCATGACATTGCATCACCTTCCAAGTAATACACGGCCACATCCTTCTTGAATTCATCCGGACATCTCGTGGTTTTGAAATTCTTCTCTATGTGACGTAGCCACGCGTCAGCCTTGACGGTGTCCGCTTCTCCTTCAAATCTGATAGTACCCATACTCTTCATGGTCATCACATACTTCAGGAAGTCTGGTTGCGATGCCGCCTTGTTCGCTTCCGGACTTGGAGTGACTTGATTGGTTAAGAACTTAGACAGGAGGTTATGCACCATAGACAAAGTAGGATCTGCCGGTCTATCTCCATCTGCTGGGGCTTGTGCAGCCGCTTCCGCTGATCCAGGATTGTTTCTCCTTAATATAGATCCATCAGATTCCGCATGAGATGATTGGGGTCTTTGCGGTCCAACAAACGGTTCGGATTCCGCACGCTGAGAGTTGGATGGTGATATAGACAATCTCCAAGCTTTAGGGTTCACATTCTCTTCACTGTGTGCACGCTCCACACCTTCCATAGGCCTTGGTCCACTATCGCCAGTCCCATCTACCGAATCCGGGGCATACCAGAAATTATGGTAGTTCTCGTACCTCGACCCATCTTGACCCGACATTCCGAACGACCCGCTTGCTCCTGAACCTTGATTAGACATCTGCACGGTTTAAGGGGTTAATCCTAAATTTCCCAAAAGGACCTAACCTGATTACTAGTCCCAATACCCCTAAGCGGAACGTACCGGTTTCCTAAAGTGGCATAAGCGACTCTCTTTGACTCGATAAAACTTTAAAAACGTTGAGGCTTATGAGCATGATCAGAAACCATGCTCTGATACCACCATTTGTAACACCCTCGGACCGTCCTAGGCCGGACTAACCCGGAACGACCCGGAGATGCCACAAGAATAGCTCGTCGGAGCGGATCGACCAAGAGTCCAAACGAATTAGATCCCTCGACCAACCCGTCCCGGGGAGCTATGTCCTCGAAGACCATGGCCTAAGGCTTCACAACCCGTACCACGGTCGTCGAGTTGTGTCGACCCGGACTAGGTCTATATCATTCAGCACAACAACAACGAATATAAAATATTCATTTTATTAATAGTAGATGGAAAGCGTTCAAAATACATTACAAAGGTTCAGAGTTTGTGCACACGGCCTAATGCCAAAAGAAAAAAGGAAAATAACTATACATTCGGAAGCTAGTCCTAGTATATGCTACAGCCACTTGAAATCTACACCGGTGTCCTAACGTTCCGCGACCCTCTAAGCTTCCCACCTACTGGTTACCTGCATACTAGGAGAGGGGGTGAGTAATCAAGATTACTCAGTGAGTTCCGAACATAAACAACAACTACCCTCTCCAGCCCATGCTTAACAACAAGCACACAATACACATAATTAACAATGCGTAAACAATCAACACACAATCATGCAAACATGAAATGAAACACAAATGCAATGTAACTACTCTATGCAATGCAAAAAGTCTCCTCCCCGAGACCTAACAACAAACAATGCAGTCTAGACTCAATCCTAGACTCAAACATAACCACTACACATGTGCACTAGGGACGGAGCCAACTGCTACTCCACAGGATCCCTTTTACTCATTGGAGAAGCCCTCCCCCTCCCACACACCCGACCATAAACACCCTAGTCACATGGTCGGAAACACCGGGTATTGGTTCACTCCCAATATCCCCCGGGCCGCAGCGTCCCGCAGCGCTTCGTCCATGGGCGCGACCCACTTAATTTGACAAGCCATGGAGGGGCGGCTAACTCCAACACTGGAGAATTGGGTACCCCCCAATCTCACTCCAGGGTCCGTGCAACCTAATCTAGATGCAACTCAAACACTAACGTGAGGGAGCTCTACCTCTAACCAACACGCGTTGCATCCTAGACTAATTGCACCTCACACTCACTCGCTCTCACACACTATTCTAGACCCGACTACACACACATAAGCATGAGGGAGCTCACCCTCAAACCTCCATGCACACGCGGTCTAGACACACTAAACAACCTAAGCGAGTGACTCACTAAACTTAATCTAGATGCTCACAACTCAAATAAGCATGAGGGAGCTCAACCTCAAACCTCCATGCAACACATAAACAAAGCATCTAGACAACATGCACTTATCACCTATAATGCATGCAACAACACACCCGACAAGAGAGAGACACTCTCAACCTCTTGCGGTTCAACAATATTATATTATCTAGATAATCATTCAACTAACTATGCACCAGAAACTTAACAATATCTAGATAACATAATAATACACAAATCACAACTCATATGCATGCCACACACATTCTCCCGGGGCCCTGCACAAAAACGGTTAAGTTTGCCCCCGAGTCTCCATTTAAGATCCTCCCGATCTAAGCTCACACCTGCATGCACAAACACACATCACAAGTCTTCGGGAACCCACCTTGGTTGCTGACTACGAAGACTACCCAAACACCTCCGGTTCACGCTCAAAACCGCTAAGCTAAAACAAACCAAAAACACTCTTAAAAACTCGGTTTCTCTCTCTAGCTTACCACTCTCTCTCTCTCTAAGGTGGCTCACGATTTTGGGGTGAAGAAAATGAAAGGGAGGGGCTTGTTATTTATAGGAAATGGAGGGCAAAGGCTGGCTGGACATGTGGACATGTGCATGCAAAAATTTGGACAAATGTTACCTTTGGTAACTTTGCTTGCAAGCTACCTTCTTCTAGAATCTTCCCAAACTTGGCCACCAAGTTTTCCTCCCTTGCAAGCTAAGTCTCACCTTCTAGAAGCTTGCAAACTTGGGCACCAAGTTTCTTCTTGGCCAATGAGAAGACGCCATGTGTACTGCCACATCACCATCTGCAGCCAATAGGTGATCGCCACGTCACTGCCATGTCACTCCTTTTGGCCATGTCATCACCTCCAAAAATTCTTCTCCAAATGCAAGCTCTCCCTTCTTGATTTACTTAGACAAAGTTCATTCCCTTGGTTCCATATCGCCGTTCTTCGATTTCTCGATTTTTACCGATTTTATCGACTATCGTCCAAAATGCTTCGACCGCGACCACTACTTGACTCTTTCAACTCATGGTCAAAGTCTTGACTTTTCTACTCTTGATCAGGGTCATTACAGGTCCGGCCATTGGGGAAATGGATCAGATGGCCGATATGCTCGGTCCAGTGGCTGGGGAGTGGGTCTAGGCTCGTGGGGGATCTTCTAGGGGACAGTAACTGGCCAAGGGATGGCAAGGGAGGCAGTTATGGTCGATGGGGTTCGGAGGGAGCAAGAGGTGCCCATTCACCTGCCAAATGGCACCCATTCGGCCAGGGCAGTTACCCACACCTTCTTATATAAATATAAAGGGTTGGGCACGAAAATTGCCATCAGTTACTCATAGGAAACACAGAGAAAAGTCAAGAGAGACAAGAGAAGAAAGAGAGAGAGAGAGAGATCGGCCATAACAAGGCCGATATTGATTGTTTGGTGAATCTGACAAGAAGGATTGCTTGTGGGAAGGAAAGGCCGACCAGTATGGATACAAGAGGCACGCCAGAGATTCTATCCACTTCCTAAAACACTAATAAAAACAAAGGTATGTATGGATTAAACAATCCAATACCGATTTTGGTGTGAAGGCAGCAAAGAGGCAGTTTTGTTGGCAATCAAAGGGGAAGTTGTGAACGACCCATTGATGGAGTTTGATAATCGATGATCTCGTCCTAGGATTTCTATGTGTCTGGGGAACACACAAAAATATCCAGGAGAGAAGAGAGAAGGCCAGACTTCACTCTCAATGGCATGAACAGCCTTGAAGGTGAATGCAGTGCAGAAACTGATTTCATGGGAGTTCCATGGATGGGAAGAGAGGCACGAACCTTGAATGGATCTTATATTTACTGTAATTATAAGATAAGGATTGATAGAGTTGTAATCAAGAGAAGTATGGCCGTTCATGATAAGGGATGGCACAAGATCTACAATCATCATTGATAAGGTAAAATGTTTACAATTACTTTCTAGTTATATTTCTGTCTCTTGTGGTTTGGTTAAGGCAAAGTATGGCACGCCCCTTGAAGATAATATATTGTCATCTAAACTAAGGATCCAGGACCCTGAGAGAAGGGGCGGATAATTGCTAATCTAACTCATCCATGTGGGATGATATTCATTGGATGTTGATCCATGATGGATCATGGATTATTGTTGGGTTTGATCATGGTGTGAACCATTGATCCGGACCATTGAGGAGTCACATGGGAGTCCTAGTATAATGGGAACCATGTGGCGTGCAAGGTTTAATTTTTCTGGAACCAACAGCAAGCAAAGGAGATGAGTAAGGCTAGTACTTGTTGAGCTGGTGTGTTTGTACAAGAAGGCCGTGTGTGATCTGATCATGGGAAGGGATGGAAGACCTGATCCTTAGATGATGGGTCAAGGTGGCTTATCTGATTGATCAAAGGATGACCCGGTTGTAACAGTAAGACTGATCGGTTTCATTGGAACATGGTTCCATGGCTGGTTAGGTATGTGTGAAGACTCATCAGTTCTGAGTCATGTGGGGTGGGTGGTTGATTGACTTGGGATCTGATGGCCATTAATTGTCCATTAGAGGACTTGGATCCAGAGGAGCATACTCCTAAGACATGGAGGCACTGAACCATGGCCTCGACCGGTTCAGGAATGAGGTTTATGGCCTTGTCCGGACTGTTCATGGATGAGATCTATATGGTCTACATACATTCATTGGATTTCGATTATGGGAATCTCTTAGTGGGGATTTTTCAGGAGTTTTGGTGAATTTTAATTAATTTTTGGAGCACTTTTGAAAGTGGACAGAAATGTACCTAAGACTTCCCAAAGGTTACTTAGTCTGTGGGGATGGTTGGTTGAATGAATAAGTACCAAGGGGAAGGGTTTATGCAGGTATAAGAGAGCTGTATGAGTAGAAGGGGGAGCTAGGCAAAGCTACCTCGCAGCTCGGTCAGCTGCAAAAGAGTAAATGGAACCTCAAGTGAAGTGGTTCAGCTCAGCTAGCTGGTTGAGCTAGCTGAACAGCTAAGTCAGCTGGGACCGATGAGCTAACAAGCTCTGTGGATGTGGCAAAGGTACGATTTAGCAATTACTTGAATAAATTAGTAACTTGCTAAGACGCTGATAGAATGGTTAGGGGAATGGAATCTCGAATTAGTATGACTTGATCCATGTCAAGGACTGGTCTATAAAGTGAAATGGTAGTTAAGTGAACTGACCATGTCGTAGACGATCGGACCGGACGAGTACTTGATTGGAATGGAAGTATTTATCTCAACAGACCATGGACTGTTAAGACTGGTTCCATCAGTACATGAAAAATGACCCATACGTACTGATAGGTTGATACGATCAGCCATATATACTGCCTGGAAGGACCAAGGACTGTCCAGACTGGTCCATCAGGCCATAAATAATTTACCCACACGTACTGATAGGCTGATATGATCAGCCTTATCCGTACTGAATGGAAGGATTTAACTCAACGGACCATGGACTGTCCAGACTGGTCCCATCAGTACATGAAAAATGACCCATACATACTGATAGGCTGATACGATCAGCCATCCGTACTGCCTGGATGTACCAAAGACTGTCCAGACTGGTCCATCAGGCCATGAAAAATCAACCTATACGTACTGATAGGCTGATATGATCAGCTTTAACCGTGCTAAATGAAATGATTTAACTCAAAAGACCATGGACTGTCCGGACTGGTCCCATCAGTACACGAAAAATTACCCATACATACTGATAGGCTGATACGATCAGCAATCCGTACTGCCTGGATGGATCAAGGACTTTCCAGACTGGTCCATCAGGCCATGAAAAATCGACCCACACGTACTGATAGGCTGATATGACCAGCCTTATCCGTAATGAATGGAAGGATTTAACTCAACAGCCCAAGGACTGTCCAGACTGGTCCACTCCGTACATGAAAAAATGACCAATGCGTACTGATAGGCTTATATGATCAGCGTTATCCATACTGAATGGAAGGATTTAATTCAACAGACCATGGACTGTCCAGACTGGTCCCATTAGTACATGAAAAATTACCCATACGTACTGATAGGCTGTTACGATCAGCCATCCATACTGTCTGGAAGGCCTAAGGACTGTCCAGACTGGTCCATCAGGCCATGAAAAATTGACCCATTAGTACTGATAGGCTTATATGATCAGCCTTATCCATACTGAATGGAAGGATTTAATTCAACTGACAATGAACTGTCCGGATTGGTCCGATTAGTACATGAAAAATGACCCATACGTATTGATAGGCTGATACGATCAGCCATCCATACTGCCTAGAAAGACCAAGGACTGTCCAGACTGGTCCATCAGACCATGAAAAATCGACCCATACGTACTGATAGGCTGATATGATCATCCTTTGCCGTACTGAATAGAAGTATTTAAATCAACGGGCCATTGACTAATCAGACTGTTCCCATCAGTACAAGAAAAAATGACCCATATGTACTGATAGGCTTATACGATCAGCCATCCGTACTGCCGGGAAGGACCAAGGAGTGTCCAAAATGGTCAATCAGGCCATAAAAAATCGACCCACACTTGCATATAAGCTGATATGATCAGCCTTATCCGTACTGAATGGAAGGATTTAACTCAACGGGCCATGGACTGTCCAGACTTATCCAATCAGTACATGAAAAATGACCCATACGAACTGATAGGCTGACACGATCAGTTATCTGTAGTTCCTGGATGGACCAAAGACTTTACATAATGGTCCATCAGGCCATGAAAAATCGACCCATACGTACTGATAGGGTGATCTGATCAGCCTTAACCGTACTGAATGGAAGGATTTAACTCAACAGACCATGGACTGTCCTAACTGGTGCCATCAGTACATGAAAAATTACCATACGTACTGATAGGATGATAAGATCAGCCATCCGTACTGCCTTGAAGGACCAAGGACTATCCAGACTGGTCCATCAGGCCATGAAAAATCGACCCACACGTACTGATAGGCTGATATGACCAGCCTTATCCGTACTGGATGGAATGATTTAACTCAACGAACCATGGACTGTCCAGCCTGGTCCCAACTATAAATGAAAAATGACCAATACGTATAAATGACTGATACGATCAGCCATCCAAACTTTCTGGATGGACCAAGGACTGTCCAGGCTGGTCCATCAGGCCAAGAAAAATCAACCCATGCGTACTGATAGGCTGATATGATCAGCCTTATCCGTACTGAATGGAAGGATTTAACTTAACAGACCATGGACTGTCCAGACTGGTCTCATTAGTACATGAAAAATGACCCATACATACTGATAGGCTGATACGATCAGCCATCCGTACAGTCTGGATGGACCAAGGGCTGTCCAGGCTGGTCCATCAGGCCATGAAAAATCGACCCATACGTACTGATAGGGTGATCTGATCAACCTTAACCGTACTGAATGGAAGGATTTAACTCAACAGACCATGGACTGTCCTAACTGGTGCCATCAGTACATGAAAAATTACCATACGTACTGATAGGATTATACGATCAGCCATCTGTACTGCCTGGAAGGACCAAGGACTATCCAGACTGGTACAACAGGCCATGAAAAATTGACCCACACGTACTGATAGGCTGATATGACCAGCCTTATCCTTACTGGATGGAATGATTTAACTAAACGAACCATGGACTGTCCAGCCTGGTCCCAACTATAAATGAAAAATGACCAATACGTATAAATGACTGATATGATCAGCCATCCAAACTTTCTGGATGGACCAAGGACTGTCCAGACTGGTCCATCAGGCCAAGAAAAATCAACCCATACGTATTGATAGGCTGATATGATCAGCCTTATCCGTACTGAATGGAAGGATTTAACTTAACAGACCATGGACTGTCCAGACTGGTCTCATTAGTACATGAAAAATGACCCACACATATTGATAGGCTGATACGATCATCCATCCGTAAAGCCTGGATGGAACAAGGGCTGTCCAGGCTGGTCCATCAGGCCATGAAAAATTGACCCACACGTACTGATAAGCTGATATGATCAACCTTATCCGTACTGAATGGAAGAATTTAACTCAACGGACCATGGACTGTCCAGACTGGTCCACCCTATACATGAAAAACGACCCATACGTACTGATGACTGATACGATCAGCAATCCATCTTTCCTGGATAGACCAAGGACTGTCCAGACTGGTCCATCAGACCATGAAAAATTTACCCATACGTACTGATAGGCTGATATGATCAGCCTTATCCGTACTAAATGGGAGGATTTACCTTAACGGACCATGGACTGTTCAGAATGGTCCCATCAGTACATGACCCATACGTACTGATAGGCTGATCCGATCAGCCATCCGTACTGCCTGGAAGGACAAAGGACTGTCCAGACTGGTCCATCAGGCCACGAAAAATCGACTCACACGTACTGATATGCTGATATGATCAGCCTTATCCATACTTAATGGAAGGGTTTAACTCAACGGACCATGGACTGTCCAGACTAGTCCCATCAGTACATGAAAAATGACCCATACCTGTTGATAGGCTTATACGATCAGCCATCCGTACTGCCTGGATGGACCAAGGACTGTCCAGAGTGGTCCATCAGGCCATGAACAATTTACCCACACGAACTGATAGGTTGATATCATCAGCCTTATCCGTACTGAATGGAAAGATTTAACTCAACAGGCCATGGACTGTCCAGACTGGTGCCATCAGTACATGAAAAATGTCCCATACGTACTGATAGGCTGATACGATCAGCAATCCGTACTGCCTGGATGGACCAAGGACTGTCCAGACTGGTCCATCAGGCCATGAAAAATCGCCCAAACGTACTGATAGGTTCATATGATCAGACTTAACCTTACTGAACGGAAGGACTTAACTCAACGGACCATGGACTGTCCAGACTGGTCCCACCTGTACATGAAAAATAACCCATACGTACTGATGACTGATACAATCAGCCATCCTTACTGCTTGGATGGACCAAGGACTGTCCAGACTGGTCCATCAGGCCATGAAAAATCTACCTATACGTACTGATAGGCTGATATGATCAGCCTTATCTGTACTGAATGGAACGATTTAACTCAACGGACAATGGACTGTCCAGACTGGTCCAACCTATACATGAAAAATGACCCATACATATTGATGACTGATAAGATCAGCCATCCAAACTGCCTGGATGGACCAAGGACTTTCCAGACTGGTCAATCAGGCCATGAAAAATCGACCGACACATACTGATAGGCTCATATGATCAGCCTTATCCGTACTGAACGGAAGGACTTAACTCAACGGACCATGGACTGTCCAGACTGGTCCCACCTGTACATGAAAAATTATCCATATGTATAGATGTCTGATACGATCAGCCATCCGTACTGCCTAGAAAGACCACTTACTGTCCAGACTGGTCCATCTGATCATAACAAATCGACCCATACATACTGATAGGCTGATATGATCAGCCTTATCCGTACTGAATGGAAATATTAACTAACCGGACCATGGACTGTTCAGAATGTTCCCATCAGTACATGAAAAATGAACTGTCCGGATTGGTCCGATTAGTACATGAAAAATGACCCATACGTATTGATAGGCTGATACGATCAGCCATCCATACTGCCTAGAAAGACCAAGGACTGTCCAGACTGGTCCATCAGACCATGAAAAATCGACCCATACGTACTGATAGGCTGATATGATCATCCTTTGCCGTACTGAATGGAAGTATTTAAATCAACGGGCCATGGACTAATCAGACTGTTCCCATCAGTACAAGAAAAAATGACCCATATGTACTGATAGGCTGATACGATCAGCCATCCGTACTGCCGGGAAGGACCAAGGAGTTTCCAAAATGGTCAATCAGGCCATAAAAAATCGAACCACACTTGCATATAAGCTGATATGATCAGCCTTATCCTTACTGAATGGAAGGATTTAACTCAACGGGCCATGGACTGTCCAGACTTGTCCAATCAGTACATGAAAAATGACCCATACGAACTGATAGGCTGATACGATCAGTTATCTGTACTTCCTGGATGGACCAAAGACTGTACATACTGGTCCATCAGGCCATGAAAAATCGACCCATACGTACTGATAGGGTGATCTGATCAGCCTTAACCGTACTGAATGGAAGGATTTAACTCAACAGACCATGGACTGTCCTAACTGGTGCCATCAGTACATGAAAAATTACCATACGTACTGATAGGATGATACGATCAGCCATCCGTACTGCCTTGAAGGACCAAGGACTATCCAGACTGGTCCATCAGGCCATGAAAAATCGACCCACACGTACTGATAGGCTGATATGACCAGCCTTATCCGTACTGGATGGAATGATTTAACTCAACGAACCATGGACTGTCCAGCCTGGTCCCAACTATAAATGAAAAATGACCAATACGTATAAATGACTGATATGATCAGCCATCCAAACTTTCTGCATGGACCAAGGACTGTCCAGACTGGTCCATCAGGCCAAGAAAAATCAACCCATACGTATTGATAGGCTGATATGATCAGCCTTATCCGTACTGAATGGAAGGATTTAACTTAACAGACCATGGACTGTCCAGACTGGTCTCATTAGTACATGAAAAATGACCCATACATATTGATAGGCTGATACGATCAGTCATTCGTACAGCCTGGATGGAACAAGGGCTGTCCAGGCTGGTCCATCAGGCCATGAAAAATTGACCCACACGTACTGATAAGCTGATATGATCAACCTTATCCGTACTGAATGGAAGAATTTAACTCAACGGACCATGGACTGTCCAGACTGGTCCACCCTATACATGAAAAATGACCCATACGTACTGATGACTGATACGATCAGCAATCCATCTTTCATGGATGGACCAAGGACTGTCCAGACTGGTCCATCAGACCATGAAAAATTTACACATACGTACTGATAGGCTGATATGATCAGCCTTATCCGTACTAAATGGGAGGATTTAACTCAACGGACCATGGACTGTTCAGACTGGTCCCATCAGTACATGACCCATACGTACTGATAGGTTGATCCGATCAGCCATCTGTACTGCCTGGAAGGACAAAGGACTGTCCAGACTGGTCCATCAGGCCACGAAAAATCGACTCACACGTACTGATATGCTGATATGATCAGCCTTATCCATACTTAATGGAAGGGTTTAACTCAACGGACCATGGACTGTCCAGACTAGTCCCATCAGTACATGAAAAATGACCCATACCTGTTGATAGGCTTATACGATCAGCCATCCGTACTGCCTGGATGGACCAAGGACTGTCCAGAGTGGTCCATCAGGCCATGAACAATTTACCCACACGAACTGATAGGTTGATATCATCAGCCTTATCCGTACTGAATGGAAAGATTTAACTCAACAGACCATGGACTGTCCAGACTGGTGCCATCAGTACATGAAAAATGACCTATACGTACTGATACGATCAGCAATCAGTACTGCCTGGATGGACCAAGGACTGTCCAGACTGGTCCATCAGGCCATGAAAAATCGCCCAAACGTACTGATAGGTTCATATGATCAGACTTAACCTTACTGAACGGAAGGACTTAACTCAACGGACCATGGACTGTCCAGACTGGTCCCACCTGTACATGAAAAATAACCCATACGTACTGATGACTGATACGATCAGCCATCCTTACTGCTTGGATGGACCAAGGACTGTCCAGACTGTCCATCAGGCCATGAAAAATCTACCTATACGTACTGATAGGCTGATAAGATCAGCCTTATCTGTACTGAATGGAATGATTTAACTCAACGGACAATGGACTGTCCAAACTGGTCCCACCTATACATGAAAAATGACCCATACATATTGATGATTGATAAGATCAGCCATCCAAACTGCCTGGATGGACCAAGGACAGTCCAGACTGGTCAATCAGGCCATGAAAAATCGACCCACACATACTGATAGGCTCATATGATCAGCCTTATTCGTACTGAACGGAAGGACTTAACTCAACGGACCATGGACTGTCCAGACTGGTCCCACCTGTACATGAAAAATAATCCATATGTATAGATGACTGATACGATCAGCCATCCGTACTGCCTAGAAAGACCAATTACTGTCCAGACTGGTCCATCTGATCATAACAAATCGACCCATACATACTGATAGGCTGATATGATCAGCCTTATCCATACTGAATGGAAATATTAACTCAACGGACCATGGACTGTTCAGAATGTTCCCATCAGTACATGAAAAATGACCCGTAAGGTTTAGTGAATTTTAATTAATTTTTGAAGCACTTTTGAAAGTTGCCAGAAATGTACCTAAGACTTCCCAAAGGTTACATAGGCTGTGGGGATGGTTGGTTGAATGACTATGTACCAAGGGGAAGGGTTTATGCCGGTATAAGATATGATTTAGCACTTACTTGGATAAATTAGTAACTTGCTAAGATGCTGATAGAATGGTTAGGGGAATGGAATCTCGAATTTGTATGACTTGATCTGTGTCAAGGATTGGTCTATAAATTGAAATGGTAGTTAAGCGAACTGACCATGTCGTAGACGATCGGACCGGACGAGTACTTGATTGGAATGGAAGTATTTAACTCAACAGACCATGGACTGTTAAGACTGGTGCCATCAGTACATGAAAAATGACTCATACGTACTGATAGGCTGATACAATCAGCCATCTGTACTGCCTGGATGGACAAAGGACTGTCCAGACTGGTCCATCAGGCCATGAATAATTTACCCACACGTAGTGATAGGCTGATATGATTAGACTTATTTGTACTGAATGGAAGTATTTAACTCAACGGACCATGGACTGTCCAGATTGGTCCCATCAGTACATGAGAAATGACCCATACATACTGATAGACTGATACGATCAACCATCCGTACTGCGTGGATGGACCAAAGACTTTTCAGACTGGTCCAACAGGCCATGAAAAATCGACCCATACATACTGATAGGCTGATATGATCAGCTTTAACCGTACTGAATAGGAAGATTTAAGTCAAAAGACCATGGACTGTCCGGACTGGTCCCATCAGTACATGAAAAATTACCCATACATACTGATAGGCTGATACGTTCAGCCATCCGTACTGCCTGGATGGATCAAGGACTGTCCAGACTGGTCAATCAGGCCATGAAAAATGGACCCACACGTATTGATAGGCTGATATGATCAGCCTTATCCGTAATAAATGGAATGATTTAACTCAACGGACCAAGGACTGTCCAGACTGGTCTAACTTGTACAAGAAAAAATGACCCATACGTACTGCTGACTGATACGATCAGCCATCCGTACTGCTTGGATGGACCAAGGACTCTCCAGACTGTTCCATCAGGCCATAAAAAATCTACCCATACGTACTGATAGGCTGATCTGATCAGCCTTAACCGTACTAAGTTGAAGGATTAACTCAACAGACTATGGACTGTCTGGACTGGTCCCATCAGTACATGAAAAATTACCCACACGTACTGATAGGATGATACAATCAGCCATCCGTACTGCCTGGATGGACCAAGGGCTTTCCAGACTGGTCCATCAGGCCATGAAAAACCAACCCATATGTACTGATAGGCTGATCTGATCAGCTTTATCCGTACTGAACTGATAGGCAAAGGTATGATTTAGCAATTACTTGGATAAATTAGTAACTTGCTAAGATGCTGATAGAATGGTTAGGGGAATGGAATCTCAAATTTGTATGACTTGATCCGTGTCAAGGATTGGTTTATAAATTGAAATGGTAGTTAAGTGAACTGACCATGTCATAGACAATCGGACCGGACGAGTACTTGATTGGAATGGAAGTACTTAACTCAACAGACCATGGACTGTTAAGACTGGTTCCATCAGTACATGAAAAATGACCCATACGTACTGATAGGCTGATACGATCAGCCATCTGTACTGCCTGGAAGGACAAAGGACTGTCCAGACTGGTCCATCAGGCCATGAATAATTTACCCACACGTACTGATAGGCTGATATGATCAGACTTATCCGTACTGAATGGAAGGATTTAACTCAACCGACCATGGACTGTCCAGATTGGTCCCATCAGTACATGAGAAATGACCCATACATACTGATAGGCTGATACGATCAGCCATCCGTACTGCCTGATGGACCAAGGACTTTCCAGACTGGTCCATCAGGCCATGAAAAATCGACCCATACATACTAATAGGCTGATATGATCAGCTTTAACAGTACTGAATGGAAAGATTTAACTCAAAAGACCATGGACTGTCCGGACTAGTCCCATCAGTACCTGAAAAATTACCCATACATACTGATAGGCTGATACGATCAGCCACCCGTACTGCCTGGATGGATCAAGGACTGTCCAGACTGGTCCATCAGGCCATGAAAAATTGACCCACACGTACTGATAGGCTGATATGATCAGCTTTATCCGTACTGAACGGAAGGACTAAACTCAACGGACCATGGACTGTCCAGACTGGTCCCACCTGTACATGAAAAATAACCCATATGTACAGATGACTGATACGATAAGCCATCCGTACTGCCTAGAAAGACCAAGGACTGCCCAGACTGGTCCATCTGACCATGAAAAATCTACCCATACATACTGATAGGCTGATATGGTCAGCCTTATCCGTACATAATGGAAGTATTAACTCAACGGACCATGGACTGTTATGACTGTTCCCATCAGTACATGAAAAATGACCCATAAGGTTTAGTGAATTTTAATTAATTTTTGGAGCACTTTTGAAAGTGGCCAGAATTGTTCCTAAGACTTCCCAACGTTTACTTAGTCTGTGGGGATGGTTGGTTGAATGACTATGTACCAAGGGGAAGGGTTTATGCATGTATAAGATAGTTGTACGAGTAAACGGGGAGATGAGCGAAGCTAACTCGCAGCTCGGTCAGCTGGAAAAGAGTAAATGGAACCTCAAGAGAAGTGGTTCAGCTCAGCTAGCTGGATAAGCAAGCTAAACAGCTAAGTCAGCTGGGACCGATGAGCTAAGAAGCTCTGTGGATGTGGCAAAGGTATGATTTAGCAATTACTTGGATAAATTAGTAACTTGCTAAGACGCTGATAGAATGGTTAGGGGAATGGAATCTCGAATTAGTATGACTTGATCCATGTCAAGGACTGGTCTATAAAGTGAAATGGTAGTTAAGTGAACTGACCATGTCGTAGACGATCGGACCGGACGAGTACTTGATTGGAATGGAAGTATTTAACTCAACAGACCATGGACTGTTAAGACTGGTTCTATCAGTACATGGAAAATGACCCATACGTACTGATAGGCTGATACGATCAGCCATCTGTACTGCCTGGAAGGACAAAGGACTGTCCAGACTGGTCCATCAGGCCATGAATAATTTACCCACACGTACTGATAGGCTGATATGATCAGACTTATCCGTACTGAATGGAAGGATTTAACTCAACGGACCATGGACTGTCCAGATTGGTCCCATCAGTACATGAGAAATGACCCATACATACTTATAGGCTGATACGATCAGCCATCCGTACTGCCTGATGGACCAAGGACTTTCCAGACTGGTCCATCAGGCCATGAAAAATCGACCCATACATACTGATAGGTTGATATGATCAGCTTTAACCGTACTGAATGGAAAGATTTAACTCAAAAGACCATGGACTGTCCGGACTGGTCCCATCAGTACCTGAAAAATTAACCATACATACTGATAGGCTTATACGATCAGCCATCCGTACTGCCTGGATGGATCAAGGACTGTCCAGACTGGTCCATCAGGCCATGAAAAATTGACCCGCACGTACTGATTGGCTGATATGATCAGCCTTATCCGTAATGAATGGAAGGATTTAACTCAACGGACCAAGGACTGTCCAGACTGGTCTAACCTGTACATGAAAAAATGACCCATACGTACTGTTGACTGATACGATCTGTAAGACCCAAACCCGGCCTTCTAGGCCGCGGTCGATGCCTCACGTCACTCGGTCCACCCACTGACCGAACCTCTCAATTTTTCAACCTTTCCTTTTATAGTTTGCCCTTAAGGCGAAGGTTTACTTAGCTCTTAGCTAAACACTACCTTAGTCATTCCCTAGCTTAAAGGTCGATCCTACCTAAACCATGTCATACCAGTCCTGAGGTTCCATTCCCCTAACCATTCTATCTAGATCTAAGCAAACAATTGCTAGATCTTACCTTTGCCACATCCACGGAGCTTGTTAGCTCATCGGTCCCAGCTGGATTAGCTGTTTAGCTAGCTCATCCAGCTAGCTGAGCTGAATCACTTCACTTGAGGTTCCATCTCTTCCAGCTGATCGAGCTGCCAGGTAGCTTCGCCCAGCTCCCCGTCCACTCGTGTATAAACCCTTCCCCTTGGTACTTAGTCATTCAGCCAACCATCCCCACAGACCAAGTACCTTTGGGAAGTCTTCAGCTACAAAAACGACCTCAAGCGAACATGCTCCAACAATTAATTAAAATTCATGAAAACTCCTGATAATTCCCCACTAAGATATTCCCATAATCATAATCCAATGAATCAACCCATACCATATGGATTTTGACCATGATCAGTCCATTCAGTCAAAATTGACATCATCAAATCAATTCCGAAAAACTAATTAAAATTCATGATAAATCACCACTAAGGGATTCCCAAAAGGGTTTCCACATATTCGGCCTAGATCATATAGATCTAGGCCATGCTCAGTCCGGCCAAGGGCCATGGACTATGTTCCTGAACCGGCTAAGGCCTTGGTTCAGTGCCTCCATGTCTTAGGAGTATGCTCCTCTGGAGTCAAATCCTATCATGGAATAATAATTCCCATCAGATCCTAAGTCAAACAACCAAGCACCCCACATGACTCAGAACTGATGAGTCTTCACACTTACCTAACCGTCCATGGAACCATGTCCCAATGGAACCGATTAATCTTGCTCTTACAACCGGTGCATCCTTTGATCAATCAGATCAGACACTTTGATACATCATTTATGGATCAGGTCGTCTATCCTTGCCCATGATCAGATCACACACGGCCTTCCTTGTATAAACACACCGGCTCCATACTTGTGGTCCAAGCCCACAAGTACTGGCCTTGCTCATCTCCTTTGCTTGCTGTTGGTTCCAAACGAATTGAACCTTGCACTCCCCATGGTTCCCCTTATACTAGGAATCCCCTGTGACTCCTCAATGATCCGGATCAATGGTTCACACCATGATCAAACCCAACACAATCCATGATCCATCATGGATCACTGTCCAATGAATATCATCTACTATCATCCCACATGGATGAGTTAGATCAGAAATGATCCGCCCCTTCTCTCAGGGTCCTGGATCCTTAGTTTACATCACAATATATGGTCTTCAATGGGCGTGCCATACCTGTCCTTAACCACACCACAAGAGACAGCAATATAACTAGAAAGTGATTGTAAACATGTTACCTTATCATGATGATTGTAGATCTTGTGCCATCCCTTATCATGAACGGCCATACTACTCTTGATACCAAATATATCAATCCTTATCATATATTTACAGTAATGATAAGATCCATTCAAGGGTCTTTCCTCTCTTCCCATCCATGGAACTCCCATGAAACCAGTTTATGCACTGCATCTACCTTCAAGGCTTTCTTAGCCTTCGAGAGGGGAGTCCAGCCTTCTCACTTCTCTCCTTACCATTTGCGTGTGTTACCAGAACACAGAGGAATCCTAGGAAGTGTCCATCCATGATTAAATACCACCCAAGGGTCGTGCATCACTTCCCCCTTTGTTGCCCATGAAACTGCCTTTCTACACACATCTGCCTTCAAGGCGGTTTCAGCCATTGGAATTGAATTCCGGTATTATATCTTCTCTCCTGGCTATTTGCGTGTGTTTTATGGATAAATAAGGAAGCCCTGGCGTGCCTGCAACCCCACGGCCTTCACTGAACAATCATCCTTACCGGATTCACCCAAACAAGCAATATCAGCCTTGTTATGGGCTGATCTCTCTTTCTGGAGTTTTCTCTTTGTTTCCTATGAATAATGATGGCAATTTTCGTGCACAGAGTCCCATATATATAGAAGAAGGCGTGGGTAACTGCCCTGGCCCAATGGGTGCCATTTGGTGGGCTAAGGGGCACCTCTTGCTCCCTTTGCACCCCATTGACCATAACTGCCTCCATTGCCATCCCTTGGCCAATAACTGTCCCCTTGTTGTGGTTAAGTCTCAGCTTCCTGAATCCTTTAACCTTACTTCAAGGCCATGACACACTTGTGTTTAGGTCACATGACCTGATTAGTGCGTCTCCTATCATCATGGACGATCCTAACGATCATATCCCGGATCGGGGACATGACAAGTCTCCCCCACTTACGATGGATTCGTCCTCGAATCCTGTGGTTCTGACATCTTGTTTCATGACAAAGGTTCCAACCAAACTCTTTGCATCATGAACATGGAACATGCTCAATTGGTTCTTTCTAACGAACTCGCATTACATCCTTCCTCCTTCTTCTTTCACACTGATTACATCTTTGATCAACATATCAACATTCTCCCCCACTTGGACGGAACACTCTTTAATCCAAACCAAGTGGTCTTATCTGCCTTCTGAACATGGCTCCCATAAGTGACTTGTGTTACAAGACCCAACTTTCTATGTTGCGGTCCTAGTATCCACCAAGTCTATGTCTTTCCTTTGGACGTTGTCTTCTTTAGACTCTTATCCTTCCTTTGATCGTAGTCAATGACTAGATCGTTTCCAGTCCCTAGGAACATGCTATGTACTTGAGCCTCAACAGATTTAACTAATCTCCAAGCCACTCGATGCACCAGCCAAATCCTAGCGAACATGTTCCAATCTTTAGGCCGCTCACTCTATTATGAGTCCTAACAGATTGTTCTCTTTCCTTAAGTCCTTCCCGGACACTAAGGTTTATGATTCCAGCTACAACTTACTGGATCATTCCTTAACCATCCACAGCCTTTCCCAGCTTGGCCATATTGCGGTCTTAGTTTCTACCAGACTAAACCACCTCAATTTGACTTCTGTCCATCACCGAACTTTGTCATATTTTGATCCTGGTCCATTTAGGACATGATCATATTCCGGTCCTGGTCCACTCAAGGACTCGACCGTGCATCCCGACCATAGGTCCATCTCCGAGTAGGTCATGTCCTGATCCTCGCCCCTCACTGGACTTGATCATATTGCGGTTCTGGTCCACTCCGGGACTCAACCGTCTCACCTTAACCATAGGTCCCTCTCCGACTTGGTTGTAATGCGATCCTTGTCCCTCACTGGACTCGATCGTCTTTAACCCAACCGTAGGTCAATCTCCGACTTGGTTGTACTGTGATCCTCATCCCTTACTGGACTTGATCTCATTCGGACTCATTTGAGTATGCCAACCCTTGTCCCTCTCTGGATGGTTGCATACCAAACCTGGTCCAGAATTGCTCGGCCGTCTCGGCAAGAGCCATTCTGTAGGGACTTTTGGATCATGGGACGTCCCTGGTTCAGTTCTATTATGAATGGGTCCGACCTATCAGGGGGAATGCCCTGTAGTGACCTAAACACATCATGGAACTCTCGGACCAGCGGTATTCCCTACGGGTCACCACCCCCTACGACCTCCTTAGTGGCGATTGTGGCCAGATAAGCTTCACAACCCTTCCTCATCATCCTCTCAACATGGATTGTTGACACCACCAAGCATCCAGAGATCGGACATATACCCTGGAACCTGATCGGAGATCCACACCCACTCTCAAACTGCACTCGCTCCCGGTGACAGTCAAGAGTGGCCCGATTCTTTCCAAGCCAGTCCATACCTAATATCACCTCGTGATTCTTTAGGTGGACTACCACAAGATCCACAGGCATGACTGTAACACCCCCGGTCCGTCCTAGGTCGGACTAACCCGGAACGACCCCGGAAGCGTTACAAGGGTGGCGAGAACCACAACCGATCCGACCAAGACTTCAAAACAAATCCAAAGTCTCGACCAGTCAATCACAGAACCCGCCCCTCTCGACCTCGGCCTAAGGTTGGCCAACCCGTACGTCGGTCAAGAGTTGTGTAAGTTCCGACAAAACTCAATATCAGCGTTACAACGGGGATTTTAATAAACAAACATACTTTTATTTATTTTATAAAGTTTGGGAACTCGACTTAAGTCCTCAGAATACGGAAGCAAAAGAAAAAGAAAACACGAGTCAAAGGGTACCATGAAGGGGGAGTGAGTAATTCATAAAATTACTCAGTGGGCTACCAAACCACAACAAAAGAAAATCATCCCCCAGTCCAATGCCCCACACAAATGAGCAACAATGCAATGCAATCAAATAAATATGCAACTACAATGCACCAAAGATGTAACCATGCAACTACAATGCACCAAAGATTACACCCTAAGTCTCCTCCCCGAGACAAACACACAAGACACACCCGTCTAATCCTAGACTCGACGCCTAGACACAACTCTCAAAAATAAAACACAAAGGCCTTTCACTCATTGGAGAAGCCCTGCCCCCTCCCACACACCCGACCATAAACACCCTAAACACATGGTCGGAAACACCAGGAATTGGTTCACTCCCAATCTCACCCGGGCCGCTGCGTCCCGCAGCGCTTCGTCCATGGGCGTGACCCACTTAAATTGACAAGCCATGGAGGGGCGGCTAACTCCACCACTGGAGAATCAGGTACACCCCCAATCTCACTCCAGGGTCCGTGTAACCTAATCTAGATGCAACTCAAACACTAGCGTGAGGGAGCTCCGCCTCTAACCAACACGCATCCATCCTAGACTAAAAGGACCTCACACTCACTCTCTCTCACACACTAGTCTAGACCCGACTACACACACATAAGCATGAGGGAGCTCGGCCTCAAACCTCCATGCACACGCGGTCTAGACACACTAAACAACCTAAGCGAGTGACTCACTAAACTTAACCCGGCAATAGAAAGAGTAACACTCCCATCTCTATGCTCCCCAAACAAAATAGGTAAATAGACCCACCGCGGTCTAAGTACCACATAGACCCACCGCGGTCTAAGTACAACACATGACCACCTGCCATGCTAATAGAGAGAGTAACACTCAAATCTCTACACAACTACAAGATAAACCCAACCTGGTCTAACTTAATACACGGCCACCTGCCATGCCAAAAGAGAGAGTAACACTCAAATCTCTATACACACACAAACTAGACCGACCATGGTCTATTCACAATACATGACTACATGCCATGCAATGCACACACACACTCAAATGCATATGAAACGCCATGGGAGAGTCTCACTCACATCCCATGCGTCCAACAACACAACATATGCAAACTACACAATACTACAATGCATGCATGTAATCTATCACTTTAACAACACATTGAAAGCTATATTATTAACACACCCGACAAGAGAGAGACACTCTCAACCTCTTGCGGTTCAACACATGCATAATAACATCTAGATAATCATGCAACTTACTATGCACCAACAATTCAACAATATCTAGATGATAACTACCTCATGCATACACATACTAACAACCTAGCTCACGATTCTAGCACACAATCTAGCAACCTAACTCACAATGCTTTAAACACATCAAAACACACATGCATGGGGTTTTCCAACTCCCCACACTCACACACACAAACCGCAAAGCGGTTTAGCCTCAAAACCCGCCTTGGTCTTTTCTCTTCTCCTGCAACCACACACGGTTAAGCACACTCAACACACACACACACAAGGAACCCACCTAGGTCTTCACAAACCAGAAAGCAGCTCCACAAGCTCAAGACCTAAGGGTTACACCAAAACCGATCAAAAAGAGGCTAAAAGCTAAAAGAGAAATGAAACCTCTAAAACACGAATTAAAGGTCTTACCACCTTTCCTAGCACACGAAAACACCTCCTAGACTAAGGATATCACACGCAAAAAGTCTCTACACTCACCTCACTGACTTAATAAAAATTTATCGGTTTTGGTCACTTTCTCTCTCAAGAAGCAACCACAAGATCGTCTGAGAGAGAGAGTTAAGGGGTGTTCTAACCTTCACAAATGAGACATAAGGGTCCTATTTATATCCAGAGAATGGAGTGTGAACACAATCTTCATGGGTGGACACATGTCTTCATTTTATGCTCCAAAATCTTGCATGCATGCAAATACATTGAATCAGATCCTTTACGTCCCATCTTCTGGAAGAAATACCACCTTCCTGCCGTCATTCAGTGTGCCGAATCTCAGCTCCAAAATTGCTCCCGAAGTCATTTTGCCAACACACCACCTTTTAGCTTCAAAATGGCTTCAAAGGAGAACACATACCAACTCTAGGACTTAGGCTTCTTACCTCAAGTTTCCTAGACCTAAATGTGCTGTAGAATAGCCAATGCATGCCCTCCTCCGTGCCTGACATGTTTCCACAACACTTCTTCTCTTCACCAAAATTGTCATTTTAAGCCCATTTTGGCACTAATGGGTCTTCAGCCTTCAAAACCTCTCCTCTTCTGATCCAGGCCACTCCAATGCTTCACTTGGGCTTCAAAGAAAGCTTATATGTCGTGGTTTTCATGTGGGAAAGCCTTACTTCAGCCCTTAGCTCCATTACCATTTGTAGTCCATTTTGGGAACAAATGGTATCTTCATGTCTCCTAGCTCATTAGAAGTCTCTTGTCCTTCATTTCTTCACCAAAAACTCTCTTCATTTATTACACACCGTGTCCAGGATTTAAGGAATTTGGCCCCCTCCAGGTGGCACACTCCTAGTGGATGCTCGGATAGCTTATGTGGACCAATATGGTACTTTCTCTCTCCTTGGACTTTTGTTGACTTTGACTTTTGGGTTGACCACTTCCAAAAGTTGAGGGATTGCACAAAATGATCTTCTAAGCTCCTTGGCCATGTTTGCACATCTTGATTTGGCTTCCTTAGCTCTTGGTTAGCTCATTTTGACCATATCGGCCAAAACTGCCTTCTTCCGGACCATCTTGGTACTTTCCTGGTTCTGCCTTGACCAACCTCCCTTGAATGTCTTCAAACACTTCAATATGGCTTCTAGGTTGATCCTATATTGATCTCCATGCTCCTGGAATCAAAATAGTCTTCTTTGGCTCCCAAGCGATGCTAAACCTCCATCTAGACCATCCCCATAACTTCTATCGTCCATCTCCCATTTGTCTCGGCCAGACTCCATTCTGACTCAACCATAACTCTTAAATTATCCTATAATAATAATTAAGATCAAGTCTTACTTGATTTGTTGAGTTTGGAATTTCTCCATCCTCAGCCTTGTCTGTTTCGAAGCTTCGGCTCTACTGCGTCGACCAACTCCAGTTTCCACTCGACCATTCTTCAAAATGCTTTGACCAAACCTCTATCCATGTCTTCTTGTATCTTGACCACACTTGGTTGGCTTGATCCACGTCCGTTGACTTTGGTTGACTTTCTATCCCTAGAACAGGGTCATTACAATGACCCTGTCTTGGATCACCACTGGGATGTCCTGAATCCCCCTAGTGAACTCATACCTTGCCCACCGGCCGCATTCACTACCCCAGGACAATGCCTCTTTCCAACCTGGAACTACCACAAGATCCACAGGCATGACTATGACACCCCCGATCATAGATGACCGGAAATGACACGGTCAATGCTCCCTGAAAGCCGACCCGAGGTTCCCGAATACTTCCGAGTTCCTTGGACTAGCAAACTGAGAACATCGACGCTCCTATCGGATACCACTTAAGGCTTTTCAACCCGATCAAGCAATACCCGATAGTTAGTTCGTCCTGGACAAAGACTAATATCATATAGAACCCGTACTTTAGAAAAATCTGTATACATTATATATTTATTCATTAAAAATCATCTTACAAAAATGTTATAGGTCGACCTTGAAGTTATCGGAAAACAAGCTTTATACAAGAGCTATATACAAAACATCTTGCAAGGATAATAAATCTACCGCTGGCTAATGATGTTCCTTCCCGTCCTAGAGTAAGGTCTCCCACCTACTGGTAACCTGCATCACAAATGAGTCATGAGTAACTAGTTCACTCAGTGAGTCTATACAATAAGGCTTCACATGATTTATACTTATATACTTAATCCTATACTTATATATTAGTACTTGAGAACAAGTACTAAGGCTCGGGATAAACCTCAAATAATAATTCATAATATTTCTTAAGCTTTTACATAAGTAAACACCTCATATTCAATTATAGATTAAGAGATATTGCTTATTAATCAACCATATTCAGTATGCAATCATGCATACTCATTCATAACTTATTCATCATCTATCTAGACTCACCATTGAATCCATGAGATTGGCTAAGGAAGACTAGACTTGAGCTCAAGCAAATCACACTCCACTTGACTCCTGATTCAGGACAACCATAAGGATCCGGCTGATCCTACCACTGACCTCGACCATCTGAAACAGAGAATTTCGGTGCAGACGATCATTAATCCAACAGGTCCATTCGGAAGAAGTAACTTAATCAGACTAGTTTGGTTCGGGACAATCTTTAATATTTCAGTTCAAGGATAGATCAGCTTGGTTCAGGGGAATGCTTAGCAGTTCAGATCAACTCAGACTAGATCAGGATATGACAAGCTCAGACCATAGACAGCACGGCTCAGTTCAGTACTAGACAAGATTAAATCTGTTCGGTTCAGAACATTAATAATCCGGCAGTTTGGTTCAAGCTAACTAATTAAATCAATTCAGTTTAGGCTCGGTTCTACCTTTCCTATATCAGATCAGCTCAGTTCAGACAAGGTGGATTCAGGACAGGATTAATTCTGTCCGGTTAAATCCAATCAGTTCATAAAGGCTTAGCTAGCGGTTCTATGAAACTGATTCAATCATAAACCAAAAATAAACTGAATTGTGCAGGAGCTTAGATAAACGATCCAGACAGGTTATTAAACACACAACACACGTTCTGATATGAACATGGCTGAATCATAAAGCTGAAGCTTACCACAAGAACTCCCGGTTATTTGATCTTAGATTGTGCCCCTCCTCCAAGCTTAGCTCATAGCTAAACCGATTAAAAGAGAGAAATAAGGTTCAGTTAAAACTCAAACAGAACAGAGCATGGCTTAGGGTTTACTCCAGACATAAAGCTTCACTAGGACTAATCTGATCAAACTGATCCAAACAAACTGATTGAATGTCTTACCGGTTTAATACTCAATACTGATAAGTTGTGGACTGGTCTCATGGATCTCCTGAACAATCTACAAATCTTCCACACACCACAGCCACTGATTAAAGGCACAAGAAGGTTAGAAAGGGTCGTCCAAGCTCACTCCTCTTCTCTGAATTTTCTTGAATTGTTTCTTTGAATTTTCTATGAATTTTTCTGTTATATTTTCTCTCTTCTCTCTCTCTGATTTTTCTGTGTTTCTCTCTGGATTAATCACGACCAGAATGAAGGAGAAGGAGACAAATACATGGACAGGAGTTTCTGATGAGTGTCCAGCTTGTAAACCAAAGCAAGGATGAGAGTGGACAGCTAGCATCCTACTTCATCATTTCTGTCCAATGAAGTAACCAAGCAGCTGAATCTTTCCTCCCAATGAAGTAATCTCCAAGCAGGTGTGCAACTCACATGACTTTTAATGTAGCAAGCAGGCAGGAAGGTGCATGGCACATGACTGGTCAAGCAAGCAAGCAGGTGAAAATCATGTGCATCGCACATGACCGGCCAAGCAGCTGAACGGTCTTTTGGGCAGTTTTCGACCAAACGTTTCCCGTCAATCGGATCTCGTCTTACTTTTAGATAAAATCTTTCATCTTAATAAAACTGGATCATAATAATTAAAACTAGACCATAACTATCAATAGAAGGTCTTTCGACCACACGACAGTCTCACCAAGACATTAATTCACCGGGTCGGTTTTTATTTTAATTCTGATCAGACCAACTCCAAACTGGTCTAGCGGAATTTTTCTCGACCAAAAATTCATTGGTTCATGAGGGCTATTACATTCTTCCCCCCTCAAAAGAATTCGTCCCCGAATTCTCATAACATAGTTATACACACTTTACTGAACACTGTAGGCTATGCAAAGACTTCATAGTAATCATCTCTAAACTTATCATCATCTTCTCATGTCAAAACAATTAATGGTTGTTCCCCAAATACGTGATCTTACCAAGTTTTCTGATCTCAAATCTTCTGATATGGTGCTCACCTTTCCGCAAAGGAACTTTAGGCTAGGCGAGTTGAGGTTGAAAGTTTTCTAGTCTCAGCAGTTCTATCATACTAGGTCTGATATAGGATTACGCAACATCGGCTCATAAATTTTCAAATGCATAAATGAAAGATTCTCTGGTCAATGGATAACCTTTCCAACTCTGATAACCACTCAGTACTCGGTACAGATCAATATAACAGATTGCTGATTTTGCAAATTTTCCAAACCGATTATTTCTTTTCTGAGCAAAAACTTTCGAGATAACCAATTCTTTACAGCACATAACTCTCATATACTGCGGCCTGCATACTTGTTTTGACAGCTTTGAGTCTCTAAATACCATCACTTCCGAAAATTTTCTATTTGTCTTTCTCCCATACCAACCACATGAAAAGGGGAGTGTTAGGTGATGTGCCATACGTGAAGGTAACATCTTTGATCTGGTCAATGTAAACTTGATTAACCGTGCAACAATCAAACAAGAACATGCACGATCAATCACGTAAACATGATTCAAACCAAGGGTGCTACTCTTAAATATACACACTCACCCATTCCAAGAATGATTTCCCTTACAATATTCTATACACTTCTGATATATCTGAGACCCTCTTCATAATCTTCTGAACAACTCAATCTCTCTGATGTTTCCCATATACATGTCTAGTTCTATTGCTTTATGATTTCTTCTTCTGTCTAGCAACTGAGGATTCAACATGTTCGTCTATACCAAACTTAATTCACCAACTAAGTGCTCTTGTATGACAAATTCGTACTTTCTGTATTGATAACATCCTTGGCATTCCCATATGCCTTACGGTCATACCTCTTCTTGCACTCATCAATCTTCTTCAGCATTCACTTAACATCTCTTTTCTAATATCCATTTTAATCTTTTGGTAGAACTTGAGTTCCTTCTCCCACGTCTTTTCTGATTAACTTGTGTACAGAACACTCCTCATATCTTCAACTGATAATATCTTCATTTTGTTCCTCCTAAGTTTTCTTTAAGTTTCCATCCTCTAACTGAGTTCCTTAGATATGAGTAGATAAGCCATCTTGATTTACTACTTGCAATCTTGAAAACTCTATATTCCTTCCTTATAAGGCAGCCTAATAAACCACTCCAGTTTCTGCTCATGATTCTTGAGATCCTTCTCAATATCGACACCGAATTTTCCCTCCTCAAAGAATAAGCAACTGCATTTGCTTTTCTTATGTCTTCTTTGGTCAATGAACACTTGCATTCTTTTCCATACTGAACCGGTCACCAAATTTGATTTACAACAATACTGCCGTCAACTCTATCTCATGCACTGGATAATTTACCTTATTCTTCTTTAGTTCCCTTGATGCATAAGCGATTACCATATCGTCTTTCATTATCATTTACCTAAACCAACACACGATGCATCCATGAAACAGTATATGGCTGGTTAGGCTCATGCAAAGCTAAGATGTATATAGACATAGAGATTTCCTCTAACTGATTGCATACTTAATCAATACTTTTACTCCATCCGAAGGTAACACCATTATCAGTCAATTAGCTCATCGGTTGACATGGTTTCTAACTCTTGAACAAACTTCTGATGGTAACCGGCCAATCCAAAGAACTTTGAATCTCGATAACAGAGATTGCATACGATCATTCTGCAATAGTAGCGACCATTTCTAAATCTGCAGCAGCTCCT
>MU105890.1:31095-49393 GCA_012274485.2 Sinapis alba | reverse complement strand
AGCACAACCATAACAGAATGATCATAACAACTTGGGGTCCTCAATCTTGATTTGATTAAACGTCCAACCAAAATAATCTCCGTGACTTTCTTGATTAATTACTTGAAACTGACATTTGATCTGAACGGGTAGCCTTTAGACAGTCTGAATGGCACAACGAAACTTCCTTAGACAGTAACAGCTCCCTTAACATTCACATCATACATTACTATCTCCTCAAAGCTCTTAAGCACTAGAGTCCTTTGTTTGCTCCAAAATTATTGGCTAAGTCCTCATAGCACATTTCCATGATCTTTGACACATCCTCCAAACCATAATGGATGAATCAGATTCACTCGACTTCCACCCTCTGACAGAAACATCTCACTGTACCAACTCCATAAGTTTAATCTCCAATTGGTCCCATACTTTGAGTAGAAAACACTCCATCTTGAACTCTTGAAAGAAATCTGTCTAACTTGGACTAACATTCCCAAAATGATGCTTGACACTTGACGCTTAACGACCAACTGACTGCATCCTTCTTGATGTTGTATGCTTCCATATCCTTCTTGCAATCCTCAGAACAATGGGACTTATCAGTCGTTCTTCTCCCAGTATTGCCTTCAAAATCTTCCTTAATCTAAAGTCTTCATCGAATGGTTTAGTCCTTCTTCAGTATCTTGTGGTCCCAACTTCCTGATCCTCTTCAGAAAAGTTAAGATGTCTTGTTGCAACGGAATGGTGCTGGTGCGTCCATCGTCTTGTACTACAGTCGAACTTTCTCAGCCACCAACGTTAAACTTGAAACACTTGCTTAATCAATCAGGCTTGTACGACTATGGTTCTGGGATGTATGAGCATAAGCTGGATAAACTTGAGAATCCAGAAGAACATATAAATATTGGTGATCATATGCGGCAGAATCTCCTGAAACTGAATCATCAAAAACAACGTCCGCTTTGACATCGATAACAAATATGTCCATATATGTATTCGATGTGTGAACTATGTCCTATATATCTCTCTAAAATATATCCATAGTAGAACCCAACAGCATGGCAGGAAAAGCATGACGATACCAAATCCGAGCATGACGATAGCAAACTGAAGCATGATGGGATCAAATTCGGTTAGTACGCTCCACCCCATCGAGTTTGTTTCAGTACATCTGCTATGAAAGTTAACGGTAAGGTAACTACCCATGACTATCTATCCTAAGATGAAGGAACCAGCCAGCATATCCTAGTTATCCTTGCGACATATTTTGACTCGAAAAACGTTTGAAACAAGTCCCATTCAAGCATCGTATAACCATGCTCTGATACCACCTTTGTGACACCCCCGATCATAGATGACCGGAAATGACACGATCAATGCTCCCTGAAAGCCGACCCGAGGTTCCCGAATACTTCCGAGTTCCTTGGACTAGCAAACTGAGAACATCGACGCTCCTATCGGATACCACTTAAGGCTTTTCAACCCGATCAAGCAATACCTGATAGTTAGTTCGTCCCGGACAAAGACTAATATCATATGGAACCCATACTTTAGAAAAATCTGTATACATTATATATTTATTCATTAAAAATCATCTTACAAAAATGTTATAGGTCGACCTTGAAGTTATCGGAAAACAAGCTTTATACAAGAGCTATATACAAAACATCTTGCAAGGATAATAAATCTACCGCTGGCTAATGCTGTTCCTTCCCGTTCTAGAGTAAGGTCTTCCACCTACTGGTAACCTGCATCACAAATGAGTCATGAGTAACTAGTTTACTCAGTGAGTCTAATCCCACACCCCAACATATATCAATAATATCCCGAGCAATGAACTCTATTTGTATGCAGTGAAAACATATTCCATAACTCATATAATATAAGGCCTTTCATTCCATCAATGTGAATCTTATCTTAAACATCTCCTCCACGATACCCGCCATTCACTCATACTTATAATATGTATATATATATATAAATATATACTAAACCCGGAAAACCACTAAGGCTAACCGAGCCTAGCGGGAAAATAATTATAACTATCATCTCCATCAGATATTCCAATATCGAACATCTAACGCTGCATGCAGTTACACGGCCTCCAGGGTGCGACCCCATCATCGNCATACTTATAATATGTATATATATATATAAATATATACTAAACCCGGAAAACCACTAAGGCTAACCGAGCCTAGCGGGAAAATAATTATAACTATCATCTCCATCAGATATTCCAATATCGAACATCTAACGCTGCATGCAGTTACACGGCCTCCAGGGTGCGACCCCATCATCGTGTCTTCGTGACCTTGTTCCATATCACAGGACCAATTCACGGTAATGCGGGATTCGGGAGAGGGAGTATACAATAAGGCTTCACATGATTTATACTTATATACTTAATCATATACTTATATATTAGTACTTGAGAACAAGTACTAAGGCTCGGGATAAACCTCAAATAATAATTCATAATATTTCTTAAGCTTTTACATAAGTAAACACCTCATATTCAATTATAGATTAAGAGATATTGCTTATTAATCAACCATATTCATTATGCAATCATGCATACTCATTCATAACTTATTCATCATCTATCTAGACTCACCATTGAATCCATGAGATTGGCTAAGGAATACTAGACTTGAGCTCAAGCTAATCACACTCCACTTGACTCCTGATTCAGGACAACCATAAGGATCCGGCTGATCCTACCACTGACCTCGACCATCTGAAACAGAGAATTTCGGTGCAGACGATCATTAATCCAACAGGTCCATTCTGAAGAAGTAACTTAATCAGACTAGTTTGGTTCGGGACAAGCTTTAATATTTCAGTTCAAGGATAGATCAGCTTGGTTCAGGGAATGCTTAGCAGTTCAGATCAACTCAGACTAGATCAGGATATGACAAGCTCAGACCATAGACAGCACGGCTCAGTTCAGTACTAGACAAGATTAAATCTGTTCGGTTCAGAACATTAATAATCCGGCAGTTTGGTTCAAGCTAACTAATTAAATCAATTCAGTTTAGGCTCGGTTCTACTTTTCCTATATCATATCATCTCAGTTCAGACAAGGTGGATTCAGGACAGGATTAATTCTGTCCGGTTAAATCCAATCAGTTCATAAAGGCTTAGCTAGCGGTTCTATGAAACTGATTCAATCATAAACCAAAAATAAACTGAATTGTGCAGGAGCTTAGATAACTGATCCAGACAGGTTATTAAACACACAACACACGTTCTGATATGAACATGGCTGAATCATAAAGCTGAAGCTTACCACAAGAACTCCCGGTTATTTGATCTTAGATTGTGCCCCTCCTCCAAGCTTAGCTCATAGCTAAACCGATTAAAAGAGAGAGATAAGGTTCAGTTAAAACTCAAACAGAACAGAGCATGGCTTAGGGTTTACTCCAGACATAAAGCTTCACTAGGACTAATCTGATCAAACTGATCCAAACAAACTGATTGAATGTCTTACCGGTTTAATACTCAATACTGATAAGTTGTGGACTGGTCTCATGGATCTCCTGAACAATCTACAAATCTTCCACACACCACAGCCACTGATTAAAGGCACAAGAAGGTTAGAGAGGGTCGTCCAAGCTCACTCCTCTTCTCTGAATTTTCTTGAATTGTTTCTTTGATTTTTCTATGAATTTTTCTGTTATATTTTCTCTCTTCTCTCTCTCTGATTTTTCTGTGTTTCTCTCTGGATTAATCACGACCAGAATGAAGGAGAAGGAGACAAATACATGGACATGAGTTTCTGATGAGTGTCCAGCTTGTAAACCAAAGCAAGGATGAGAGTGGACAGCTAGCATCCTACTTCATCATTTCTGTCCAATGAAGTAACCAAGCAGCTGAATCTTTCCTCCCAATGAAGTAATCTCCAAGAAGGTGTGCAACTCACATGACTTTTAATGTAGCAAGCAGGCAGGAAGGTGCATGGCACATGACTGGTCAAGCAAGCAAGCAGGTGAAAATCATGTGCATCGCACATGACTGGCCAAGCAGCTGAACGGTCTTTTAGGCAGTTTTCGACCAAACGTTTCCCGTCCATCGGATCTCGTCTTACTTTTAGAAAAAATCTTTCATCTTAATAAAACTGGACCATAATAATTAAAACTCGACCATAACTATCAATAGAAGGTCTTTCGACCACACGACAGTCTCATCGAGACATTAATTCACCGGGTCGGTTTTTATTTTAATTCTGATCAGACCAACTCCAAACTGGTCTAGCGGAATTTTTCTCGACCAAACATTCATTGGTTCATGAGGGTTATTACAATGACCCTGTCTTGGATCACCACTGGAATATCCTGAATCACCCCTAGTTAACTCATACTTGCCCACCGGCCGCGTTCACTACCCCAGAACAATTCCTTGTTCCCAACTGGAACAACCCCTTTCCGAGCACCCCTGGACTAACAAAAATATGTGTTGATCCAGTATCGAAAAGTATGTGTGTTTCCACACCACCGATCATTAAGTACTTAGATGAGTAGGATTTTTGGTTTGATCACACATTTGGAAAACGTCCCATACCATTCTCCAAAGCATCACACTTCTGTGAACAATCCCTACGATTCACAAAAGTGTTTATAGTATACCTCAAACCTCATCATACTAAGGTACTTAACATCGTCTTTCCAATTCCTCTTGGAATTGACCCATTCCATTCACTTAATCTTAAGGAATCCTACCTTGGCTTACACAAAGTCCAAGCTGATCCATCTGATCACAAGCCCACTCATGTACTAGCCATGTAGCATGTCTCTTAGACCAACATGAACACTGCATATGCTCACTTGTTTTGAACGACCACCAAGGAGTAATACTAACCCCCAAGAGAGTGCTGCACGTTTCTTTCAACCTAAGTCACTCTCTGGTCCATGTTACTTCCCGTGTCCAGGTCGCCCATACAAAGATCTTGCATAGCGTCCATCCCTCCAACCCGTCTATTACTTCTAAATAACTAGATCGGCCAACCTTCTCCTTTAGGATCTTGGCCTTGGATAGTACATCTTGGCTAAGCCGGTTCACCTTGGAACTTCCCCGTTCACAAGCATGATACCATAACTTACCTCAACTCTCACTTGGCTCACCCCAGTAAGGAACCATGGTCATCTTAGCTTTTAGAAATAATTTCAGTTATAGATCTATAACTTTGAGCAGCGAGTTGAGCTGAAGTTACAAACCAATCAGCTCCTCCACTCATCTGCCTCAAAAGGATCCACACTACCTGAGAAATGCTTAGTTCCCATCCGAGCTATGTGCTCCATAAAACTCAGGTAGTCCACTTTCCGAGCTGCCCTAGCTTGTGGATCGATCTCAACCACCTCAGCTACTGGCACAGCTCGACCACTTGCTGACGTAGCAGCTGTCTGATCCACCGGTTAGTCCTTCCATTGCTTGCAACAATGTTTGGATCAGGCCGGTTCCCAATGTGAGAGGATTCAGCTTCCCTCTCTAGTTCTTATTTCAGCTGCAGCTCAGCTCATACCACCCGAACCTCAGTAGGATCGAGTTGACTTAAAGGAACTCCAGATTCATTGTTAACCTTCTCCAGCTGAGTCGGCAACAAAACTGGTGGATTAACCCCATCAGCATCCACTTGTCCAGATGTGTGGGTGAACAACCACAACCCAACTATCCTAGAATCCAGCATGCTCTGATACCAACTTGTAAGACCCGAACCCGGCCTTCTAGGCCGCGGTCGAACCTCACGTTACTCGGTCCACACACTGACCGAACCTCTCAATTTTTCAACCTTTCCTTTTACAGTTTGCCCTTAAGGCGAAGGTTTACTTAGCTCTTAGCTAAACACTACCTTAGTCATTCCCTAGCTTAGATACTTTCAACTTATCCACAGCGGAATATTATGTACTTAACCATTGGACTAACTCCAATCTAATACTGGTCCAGTCGAATCACCTCAGCTAATGGTTAGTACACTCAACTACCAGCTGGCTCAAAGGTTGATCCTACCTAAACAGAGTCATACCAGTCCTGAGGTTCCATTCCCCTAACCATTATATATAGATCTAAGCAAACAATTGATAGATCTTACCTTTCACACATCCCCACAGCTTGTTAGCTCATCGGTCACAGCTGGATTAGCTGTTTAGCTAGCTCATCCAGCTAGCTGAGCTGAATCACTTCACCTGAGGTTCCATCTCTTCCAGCTGATCGAGCTGCAAGGTAGCTTCGCCCAGCTCCCCGTCCACTCGTGCCTAATCCTTATTTCTGTATAAACCCTTCCCCTTGGTACTTAGTCATTCAGCCAACCATCCCCACAGACCAAGTACCTTTGGGAAGTCTTCAGCTACAAAAACGACCTCAAGCAAACATGCTCCAACAATTAATTTAAATTCATGAAAACTCCTGATAATTCCCCACTAAGAGATTCCCATAATCAGAATCCAATGAATCGACCCAGACCATATGGATTCTGATCATGATCAGTCCATTCAGTCAAAATTGACATCATCAAATCAATTCCGAAAAACTAATTAAAATTGATGATAGTTGATGATAAATCGCCACTAAGGGATTCCAAAAAGGGTTTCCACAAATTCGGCCTAGATCATATAGATCTCGGCCATGATAAGTCCGGCCAAGGGCCAAGGACTATGTTCCTGAACCGGCCAAGGCCTTGGTTCAGTGCCTCCATGTCTTAGGAGTATGCTCCTCTGGAGTCAAGTCCTATCATGGAATAATAATTCCCATCAGATCCTAAGTCAAACAACCAACCACACAACATGACTCAGAACTGATGAGTCTTCACACTTACCTAACCGGCCATGGAACCATGTCCCAATGGAACCGATTAATCTTTTCTCTTACAACCGGTGCATCCTTTGATCAATCAGATCATACACCTTGATCCATCATATATGTATCAGGTCGTGTATCCTTGCCCATGATCAGATCACACACGGCCTTCCTTGTATAAACACACCGGCTCCATACTTGTGGTCCATGCCCACAAGTACTCGCCTTGCTCATCTCCTTTGCTTGCTGTTGGTTCCAAACGAATTGAACCTTTCACTCCCCATGGTTCCCCTTATAATAGGACGCACCTGTGACTCCTCAATGGGCCGGATCAATTGTTCACACCATGATCAAACCCAACACAATCCATGATCCATCATGGATCACTGTCCAATGAATATCATCTACTATCATACCACATGGATGAGTTAGATCAGAAATGATCCGCCCCTTCTCTCAGGGTCCTGGATCCTTAGTTTACATCACAATATATGGTCTTCAATGGGCGTGCCATACCTGTCCTTAACCACACCACAAGAGACATAAATATAACTAGAAAGTGATTGTAAACATGTTACCTTATCATGATGATTGTAGATCTTGTGCCATCCCTTATCATGAACGGCCATACTACTCTTGATATCAAATCTATCAATCCTTATCATATATTTACAGTAATGATAAGATCCATTCAAGGGTCTTTCCTGTCTTCCCATCCATGGAAATCCCATGAAACCAGTTTCTGCACTGCATCTACCTTCAAGGCTGTCTTGGCCTTCGAGAATGGAGTCCGGCCTTCTCACTTCTCTTCTTACCATTTGCGTGTGTTCCCATAACACAGAGGAAGCCTAGGACGTGTCCATCCATGATCAAATACCACCCAAGGGTCGTGCATCACTTCCCCCTTTGTTGCCCATGAAACTGCCTTTCTACACACATCTGCCTTCAAGGCTGTCTCAGCCATTGGAATTGAATTCCGGTCTTCTATCTTCTCTCCTGGATATTTGCGTGTGTTTTATGGATAAAGAAGGAAGCCCTGGCGTGCCTGCAACCCCACGGCCTTCACTGAACAATCATCCTTACCGGATTCGCCCAAACAAGCAATATCAGCCTTGTTATGGGCTGATCTCTCTTTCCCTTTCTCCTCTTGTCTCTCTGGAGTTTTCTCTGTGTTTCCTATTAATAATGATGGCAATTTTCGTGCCCATAGTCCCATATATATAGAAGAAGGCGTGGGTAACTGCCCTGGCCGAATGGGTGCCATTTGGTAGGCTAAGGGGCATCTCTTGCTCCCTTTGCACCCCATCGACCATAACTGCCTCCATTGCCATCCCTTGGCCAATAACTGTCCCCTGTCAGATACCCCACGAGCCTAGACCCAATACACAGCCCCTGGACCAAGCACATGGACCACCTGATCCATTGCCCCAATGGCCGGACCACACTGCCCATCCACCTGACCCGACCACAGCCCGGACTGGTCCAACTGCCCAGGACCCTAAAACTACTCCCAGCTGAGATGAGCTGACTGCTAGCTGCGTCAGCTGGGTGAGATAGTCCACCAGATCCTGTGAGCTGACTTACACTGTGTGAGCTACCTCCAAGCTCCACCTAGCTGGTTGAGTTTCATCCGGACCTTGTCCAGCTACCGGATTACTTGTCAAGCTCCCTTCAGCTTACCTCTTCCTTGTTTTGGTTAAGTCTCAGCTTCCTGGATCATTTGAACTTACTTCAGGGCCATGACACACTTCTGTTTAAGTCACATGACCTGATTAGTGCGACTCCTATCATCATGGACGATCCTAACGATCATATCCTGGATCGGGGACATGCCACGATCAGCCATCCGTACTTCTTGGATGGACCAAGGACTCTCCAGACTGTTCCATCAGGCCATAAAATACTACCCATACGTACTGATAGGCTGATCTGATCAGCCTTAACCGTACTAAATGGAAGGATTTAACTCAGCAGACCATGGACTGTCCGGACTGGTCCCATCAGTGCATGAAAAATGACCCATATGTACTGATAGGATGATACGATCAGCCATCAGTACTGCCTGGATGGACAAAGGGCTTTCCAGACTGGTCCATCAGGCCATGAAAAATCAACCCATACGTACTGATAGGCTGATCTGATCAGCCTTAACAGTACTGAATGGAAGGATTTAACTCAACAGACCATGGACTGTCCGGACTGGTCCCATCAGTACATGAAAAATTACCCATACGTACTGATAGGATGATACGATTAGCCATCTGTACTGCCTGGAAGGACCAAGGATTGTCCAGACTGGTCCATCAGGCCATGGAAAATCGACCCACACGTATTGATAGGCTGATATGACCAGCCTTATCCGTACTGAATGGAATGATTTAATTCAACAGACCATGGACTGTCCAGCCTGGTCCCACCTATACATGCAACTGACCCATACGTATTGATGACTGATACGATCAGCCATCCAAACTGCCTGGATGGACCAAGACTGTCCAGACTGGTCCATCAGGCCATGAAAAACTACCCATATGTACTGATAGGCTGATATTATCAGCCCTATCCGTACTGAATGGAAGTATTTAACTCAACAGACCATGGACTGTCAAGACTGGTCCCATCAGTACATTAAAAATTACCCATACATACTGATAGGCTGATACAATCAGCCATCCGTAATGCCTGGATGGACCAAGGGCTTTCCAGACTGGTCCATCAGGCCATGAAAAATTGACCCACACGTACTGATAGGCTGATATGATCGGACTTATCCGTACTAAATGGAAGGATTTAACTCAACAGACCATGGACTATCCAGACTGGCCCCACCTGTACATGAAAAATGACCCATATGTACTGATGACTGATACGATCAGTCATCCATCTTGCCTGGATGGAGAAAGGACTGTCCAGACTGGTCCATCAGACCATGAAAAACTTACCCATACGTACTGATAGGCTGATATGATCAGCCTTATATGTACTGAATGGGAGTATTTAACTCAACGGACCATGGACTGTTCAGACTGGTCCCATCAATACATGAAAAATGACCCATACGTACTGATAGGCTGATATGATCAGCCATCCGTACTGCCTAGAAGGACGAACGACTGTCCATGCTGGTCCATCAGGTCACGAAAAATCGACCCACACATACTGATATGCTGATATGATCAGCCTTATCCATATTGAATGGAAGGATTTAACTTAACGGACCATGGACTGTCCAAACTGGACCCATCAGTACATGAAAAATGACCCATACATATTGATAGGCTTTTACGATCATCCATCCAAACTGCCTGGATGGACCAGGGACTGTCCAGATTGGTCCATCAGGCAATGAAAAATCGACCCACACGTACAGATAGGCTCATATGATAAGCCTTATCCGTGCTGAACGAAAGGACTTAACTCAACAGACCATGGACTGTCCAGACTGGTCCCACCTGTACATGAAAAATAACCCATATGTATTGATGACTGATACGATCAGCAATTCGTACTGCTTGGATCGACCAAGGACTGTCTACACTAGTCAATCAGGCCATGCAAAATCTAACCATACGTACTGATAGGCTGATATGATCAGACTTATATGTACTGAATGGAAATATTTAACTCAACGGACCATGGACTGTCCAGACTGGTTCCATCAGTACATGAAAAATGACCCATACGTACTGATAGACTAATACGATCAGTCATCCGTACTGCCTGGAAGGACCAAGGACTGTCTAAACTGGTTCATCAGGCCATGAAAAATTGACCCATAAGTACTGATAGGCTTATATGATCAGCCTTATCCATACTGAATGGAAGGATTTAATTCAACGGACAATGGACTGTCCAGACTGGTCCCATTAGTACATGAAAATCGACCCATATGTACTGATAGGCTGATACGATCAGCCATCCGTACTGCCTAGAAAGACCAAGGACTGTCCAGACTGGTCCATCTGACCATGAAAAATCGAGCCATACATACTGATAGGCTGATATGATCAGCCTTATCCATACTGAATGGACGTATTTAACTCAACGGACTGTGGACTGTTCAGACTCTTCCCATCAATACATGAAAAATGACTCATATGTATTGATAGGCTGATACGATCAGCAATCCGGACTATTGGGAAGGACCAAGCACTTCCAGACTGGTCCATCAGGCCATTAAAAATCGACCCACACGTACAGATAGGCTGACATGATCAGCCGTATGCGTACTGAATGGAAGTATTTAACTCAACAGACCATGGACTGTCCAGACTGGTCCCATCAGTACATGAAAAATGACCAATACGTACTGATAGGCTGTTACGATCAACCATCCGTACTGCCTGGATAGACCAAGGACTGTTTAGACTGGTACATCAGGCAATGAAATATGACCAACACGTACTGATAAGCTGATCTGATCAGCCTTAACCGTACTAAATTGAAGGATTTAACTCAACAGACCATGGACTGTCCGGACTGGTCCCATCAGTACATCAAAAATTACCCATGCGTACTGATAGGATGATACGATAAGCCATCCGTACTGCCAGGAAGGACCAAGGTTTGTCCAGACTGGTCCATCAGGCCATGAAAAATTGACCCACACGTACTAATATGCTGATATGACCAGCCTTATTTTTACTGAATGGAATGATTTAACTAAATGGACCATGGACTGTCCACCCTGGTCCCACCTATACATCAAAAATAACCTATACATATTGACAATTGATAAGATCAGCCATCCAAACTGCCTGGATGGACCAAGGACTGTCAAGACTGGTCAATCAGGCCATGAAAAATCAACCCACACGTACTGATAGGCTCATATGGTCAGCCTTATCAGTACTGAACGGATGGACTTAACTCAACGGACCATGGACTGTACAGACTGGTCCCACCTGTACATGAAAAATAACCCACATGTACAGATGACTGATACGATCAGCCATCTGTACTGCTTGGATGGACCAAGGACTGTCCAGACTGGTCCATCAGGCCATGAAAAATCTACCCATACGTACTGATAGGCTGATATGATCAGACCTATTTGTACTGAATGGAAAGATTTAACTCAACGGGCCATGGTTTTTCAAGACTTGTCCCATCAGTACATGAAATATGACCCATACGTACCGATAGGCTAATACGATCAGCCATCCGTACTGCCTGGAAGGACCAAGGACTGTCCAGACAGGTTCATCAGGCCATGAAAAACTGACCCATAACTACTGATAGGCTTATATGATCAGCCTTATCCATACTGAATGGACGGATTTAATTCAACGGACAATGGACTGTCCGGACTGGTCCCATTAGTACAAGAAAAATGACCCATATGTACTGATATGCTGATACAATCAGCCATCCGTACTGCCTAGAAAGACCAAGGAATGTCACTACTGGTCCATCTGACCATGAAAAATCAACCCATACGTACTGATAGGCTGATATGATCAGCCTTATCCGTACTGAATGGAAGTATTTAACTCAACGGACCATGGACTGTTCAGACTGTTCTCATCAGTACATGAAAATGACCCATACGTACTGATAGGCTGATAGGATCAGCCATCCGGACTGCTGGGAAGGACCAAGCACTGTCCATACTGGTCCATCAGGCCATTAAAAATCGACCCAAACATACAGATAGGCTGATATGATCAGCCTTATCTGTACTGAATGGAAGGATTTAACTCAGCGGACCATGACTATCCAGATTGGTCCCATCAGTACATGAAATATGACCCATACGTACTGATAAGATGATACGATCAGCCATCCGTACTGCCTTGATGGACCAAGGACTGTCCAGACTGGTCCATGAGGCCATGAAAAATGACCCATACGTACTGATAGTCTGATCTGATCATCCTTAACCGTACTAAATGGAAGGATTTAACTCTACAGACCATGGACTGTCCGGACTGGTCCCATCAGTACATGGAAAATTACCCATACGTACTGATAGGATGATAAGATCAGCCATCCGTACTTTCCTGGAAGGACCAAGGACTGTCCCGACTGGTCCATCAGACAATGAGAAAATCGACCCACACGTACTGATAAGCTTATATGACCAGCCTTATCTGTACTGAATGGAATGATTTAACTCTACGGACCATGGACTGTCCAGACTGGTCCCACCTACACATGAAAAATGACTCATACATATCGATGATTGATAAGATCAGCCATCCAAACTGCCTGGATGGACCAAGCCATGAAAAATCTACTCGTACGTACTGATAGGATGATATGATCAGCCTTATCCGTACTGAATGAAAGGATTTAACTCAACAGACCATGGAATGTTTAGACTGGTCCCATCAGTACATGAAAAACTACCCATACATACTGATAGGCTGATACAATCAACCATCCGTACTGCCTGGATGGACCAAGGGCTTTGCAGACTGGTCCATCAAGCCATGAAAAATGGACCCACACGTACTGATAGGCTGATATGATCAGACTTATCCGTACTTAATGGATGGATTCACTCAACAGACCATGGACTGTCCAGACTGGCCCTGTAAGACCCGATCCTGGTCCAAAGGACCCAGCTAGGACCCGAAGCCTTACCATGTTATTCATGTAATTTTTGTTCACTTTTAAGGTCCAATATTTCTCTAAGTCATTTTTCAATCATATGAGGTTAAAACATTTCGATTCCTAAGACTATTCAGATAAGAGAAATTGTATCTTTATTAATATAAAACTTGTGATCCAATACATAGATTCAGTTGCACAATAGGCTATCATAAGTTTATGTGTCCATACTAACTATACCATCCCACAACCCACACATCCATCCATGGCTCAGGTCTTCATGGTTCCTTGGCCTTGCCACAGTCCTGTTCTGATCCTGAAAGCAACATCATCACAAGACATATGTATGAGTACAATCCGATACCCTAACATACCAGTTCTACATTGCATGGTTCGGTTCTCCTATTCTATACACTATGCCCTATCCATTCAATTCACAAGGCACACGGCCACACCCAGGACATTCCCCAGGACGTCGTGGACCACTATCCGACACACGGCTGACTGGTTTCATGTGGATCATTCCCTTTGGCCACACAAAACCACAATCGACCATGGCTGGTTCCCAAATCTGACCTATCCAAATAAATTCCCAAAAACTAAATAAAATTCATGACAATTCCCTATAAATCCTAAATAAGAATATTACATAATCAGAATCCAAAGAACCGGCCTCTATCCTATTGATCTCGGCCACAATCGGCCAATTTGGCCATAACTGACCATCCATGAATCAATTAGGTAAAACCTAATAAAACCCATGATAATTCATGATAAATCCCCACTAAGAGGAATACATGGTCGGAATTCAAAGAATCCAAACGGAGCATACAGAACCCGACCAAGACCAGTCCGGCCTAAGGCCAAGGGCTATGTTCCTGGACCGGCCAAAGCCTTGGTCCAGTCATATTAAGATGAACTCGCCATCCTTATAAAGAATATAAAAGAGGAGAAGGAAATCAAATAAGAAAATGGGAAGAAATGGGTCTGGAACCACCAAACCAACCACAGCCACACGGCTTCATGCCGCGGCCATGGCAGGATGGATCGGTCCATCCCACTCACCTTGGGCGTGCGCTCTGGAGTGCTCAAGCCCTTCCCCAAATCCTTATCCTTGCCTCTAGTTACCATCATCAATCGATCTCCACTCCACACAACACAACTCCTGATCGGAATCAATCACCAACACACAGCCAAGCCTTGATCTCTCTCTCTCTCTCTCTCTCTTTCTTGTCTTTCTCTCTGTCACGATTTTGGCAGAGCTTTCCTTAGGGAAAATTATGTCAATTCTGGACCCCTTAGGTCATGTGACCTGACTGGGGCGTCTCCTCGTACCATGGTTGTGCCCGAAGGCCTTATCCAGATTCAGGGACATGACAGGCCCCACCTGTACATGAAAAACCGACCCATACGTACTGATAGGCTGATATGATCAGCCTTAACCGTACTGAATTAAAGGATTTAACTTAAAAGACCATGGACTGTCCGGACTGATCCCATCAGTGCATGAAAAAATTACCCATACTTACTGACAGGCTAATACGTTCAGCCATCTGTACTGCCTGGATGGACCAAGGACTGTCCAGACTAGCCCATCAGGCCATGAAATATCAAACTACACGTATTGATAGGCTGATATGATCACCATTATATGTACTGGATGGAAGGAGTTAACTCAATGTAGCAAGGATTTAACTCAACGGACCATGGACTGTCCAGACTGGTCCCATCGGTACATGAAAAATGACCATACGTATTGATAGGCTGATCAATCAGCCATCTGTACTGCCTGAAGGACCAAGGACTGCCCAGACTGGTCCATCAGGCCATGAAAAATCGACCCATAAGTACTGATTGGCTTATATGATCAGCCTTATCCATACTGAATTGAAGGATTTAGTTCAACGGAGCATGGATTGTCCGGACTGGTCCCATTAGTACATAAAAAAAGACCCATATGTACTGATAGGCTGATACGATCAGCCATCCATACTGCCTGGAAGGACCAAGGACTGTCCAGACTGGTCCATCAGACCAAGAAAAATTTATACATACGTACTGATAGGCTGATATGATCAGCCTTATCCGTACTCAATAGAAGTATTTAACTCAACGTACAATGGACTTTTCAGACTGGTCCTATCAGTACATGAAAAATGACTTATACGTACTGATAGGCTGATATGATTAGCCTTATCCGCACTGAATGGAAAGATTTAACACAATGGACCATGGACTGTCCAGACTGGTGCCATTAGTACATGAAAAATGACCCATACGTACTGATAAGCTAATACGATCAGCCATCCGTACTGCTTGGATGGACCAAGGACTGTCCAGACTGGTTCATCAGGCCATGAAAAATAACCCCATACGTACTGATAGGCTGATATGATCAGCCTTAACCGTACTGAATGGAAGTATTTAACTTAAAAGACCATGGACTGTCCGGACTGGTCCAATCAGTACATGAAAAATTACCCATACGTACTGATAGGCTGATATGATCAGCCATTTGTACAACCTGAATGGACCAAGGACTGTCCAGACGGGTCCATCAGGCAATGAAAAATCGACCCACACATATTGATAGGCTGATAAGATCATCCTTATCTGTACTGAATGGAAGGAGTTAACTCAATGGACCAAGGACTGTCCGGACTAGTCCCACCTGTACATGAAAAACTGACCTATATTTATTGATGACTGATATGATCAGCCATCTGTACTGCCTGGATTGACCAAGGACTGTCCAGACTGGTCCATGAGGCCATGAAAATCTACCCATACGTACTGATAGGCTTACATGATCAGCTTTATACGTAGTGAACGGAAGAACTTAACTCAACGGACCATGGACTTTCCAGACTAGTCCCACCTGTAAATGAAAAATGACCCATACATACTAATGACTGATACGATCAGCCATTCGTACTGCATGTATGGACCAAGGACTGTCCAAACTGGTCCATAAGGCATGAAAAATCAATCCATACGTATTGATAGGCTGATATGATCAGTCTTATATGTACTGAATGGAAAGATTTAACACAACGGACCATGGACTGTCCAGACTGGTCCCATCAGTACATGAAAAATGTCCTAGACGTACTGATAGGCTATTACGATCAGCCATCCGTCTTGCCTGGATGGACCAAGGACTGTCCAGACTGGTTCTCAGCCCATTAAAAATTGACCCATACGTACTGATAGGCTGATATGATCAGCCTTAACCGTACTGAATAAAAGGGTTTAACTTACAAGACCATGGACTGTTCGGACTGGTCCCAACAGTACACGAAAAATTACCCATAAGTACTGATAGGCTAATACGATCAGCCATCCGTACTGGCTGGATGGACCGAGGACTGTCCAGACTGGTCCATCAGACCATAAAAATCTACCCAATATGTATTGATAGGCTGATATGATCAGCCTTAACCGTATTGAATGGAAGGATTTAACTCAAAAGACCATGGCCTGTCCTGACTAGTCCCATCAGTACATGAAAAATTACCCATACGTATTGATAGGCTGATATGATCAGCCATTTGTACAGCCTGAATGGACCAAGGACTGTCCAGACTGGTCCATCAGGCCATGAAAAATAGACCCACACGTATTGATAGGCTGATATGATCAGCCTTATCCGTACTGAATGGAAGGAGTTAACTCAATGGACCAAGGACTATCCAGACTGGTCCCACCTGTACATGAAAAAATGACCCAAACGTATTGATGACTGATATGATCAGCCATCCGTACTGCCAGGATGGACCGAGGACTGTCCAGGCTGGTCCATGAGGCCATGAAAATCTACACATACATACTGATAGACTAACATGATCAACCTTATACGTACTGAACGGAAGAACTTAACTCAACGGACCATGGACTTTCCATACTAGTCCCACCTGTACATAAAAAATGACCCATACGTACTGATGACTGATACGATCAGCCATCCGTACTTCCTGTATGGACCAAGAACTGTCCAGACTGGTCCATCAGGCCATGAAAAATCTACCCATACGTACTGATATGCTGATATAATCAGCCTTATCTGTACTAAATGGAAAGATTTAACACAACGGACCATGGACTGTCCAGACTGGTCCCACCAGTACATGAAAAATGACCCATACGTACTGATAGGCTAATACGATCAGCTATCCGTACTGCCTGGATGGACCAAGGACTGTCCAGATTGGTTCATCAGGCCATGTAAAATTAACCCATACGTACTGATAGGCTGATATGATCAGCCTTAACCTTACTGAATGGAAGGATTTAACTTAAAAGTCCATGGACTGTCTAGACTGGTCTCATCAGTAAATGAAAAATTACCCATAGGTACTGATAGGCTAGCACGATCAGCCATCCGTACTGCCTGGATGGACCAAGGACTGTCCAGACTGGTCCATGAGGCCATGAAAATGTACCCATACATACTGATAGGCTGACATGATCAGCCTTATACATACTGAATGGAAGGATTTAACTCAACGGACAATGGACTGTCTAGACTAGTCCCATCGACACATGAAAAATGACCATACGTATAGATAGGCTGATCAATCAACCATCTGTACTGCCTGATGGACCAAGGACTGCCCAGACTGGTCCATCAGACCATGAAAAATCAACCCATAAGTACTGATTGGCTTATATGATCAGCCTTATCCATACTGAATTGAAGGATTTAGTTCAACGGATTGTCCGGACTGGTCCCATTAGTACATCAAAATGACCCATACGTACTGATAGGCTGATACGATCAGCCATCCATACTGCCTGGAAGGACCAAGGACTGTCCAGACTGGTCCATCAGACCATGAAAAATTGACCCATATGTACTGATAGGCTGATATGATCAGCCATATCCGTACTTAATTTAAGGATTTAACTCTATGGACCATGGAATATCCGGACTTGTCCCATCAATACATGAAAAATGACCCATACGTACTGA
>MU105889.1:1589944-1620647 GCA_012274485.2 Sinapis alba | reverse complement strand
TTTTATTTTTTTTAATAGTCCTCTGGTTGATATTTATTATTATCCGGAAACGTATTTGACGATTCTTCTTCATTTTCTTGAGCTACCGTCACATTTCTAAGCCACAATCCAATCAGATTCGTCCAACAGACCCCTCTTTTCAACACGCATTGGTCCTTCACGGAGTAGTGTGACGGTCATCTTCATGACCCGAACAAACAACACAATTCGAGTAGGCTCTTCCAGAAGGCAAATACACTGTAATAAGAAAACAAACAATGGTTCGTCGCGTCAACGGTGAATGATAACTCTGATGTATCTCTAGATTGATCAAAATAATGGAAGCACTAAGACGTCGATCGCTCGTGGGAAACAACCGGAAGAGCAGTAAAAGAGCTCTGACGGAGATGAACAAAGACGACGACCATGTCACGGCGGCGAATGAGGAGTTCAACGACGTGGAGGTGTGGAATACGCTAAGGAATGGCTTCAAGCGTGCGCAAATCGTTCTAGACCAGAATCGTGACTTGATCCAACGCGTCAACGACAACCATCTGTCCCGAATCCCAGAGAACGTCTCCAGGAACGTTGGCTTGATTAACGAAATCAACGGTAATATCTCGAGAGTTATGGAGATTTACACCGGTTTAGCTGTTGATTTCGCAAAAAAAATCGAAGAGGCCAAGAGTGGCGACACCACCTCCGGTTCCTACGGATGTGGACAGAGCTCTTGCGGTTCTTGAGCTCTGTTTTTTGCTGATGTCATGTCATGCCGTTACGTTATGTCGGAAAGTTAGTGTCCAGATAATTACCAGAATTAGCGTTATAAGTGTGGTGGATTAAGAATCTTGATATGCCTTGCATTGTATCCTATGATTTTGACCCTTCTAAGGTATTCATGTTTCTGTAATCAGCATTGTCCTCTCTTCTGTTATGGTTTTTGCATGTGTGTCATTAGTACAGCCATCACTACTTTCATTGATTGATAATGATACAATTCGATGGTTTGGTTGTTTGTTCTGACTTCTGAGGATTGAAATAACTTTTTTTAGAAGAAAAATATGGTTGCAGGTTTCTTCTATTGCTAAGTTTTGAATTTATATCATGAGTTCCCAGACAGGTATATTCTTTGATCCGAGTAATTCTCGAATCAACATCTTTTGGTGGATTTTGCCACAATATCAAAACTTTTTTTTTTGTAACAGCCAGTCAGCCACATTATCAATTTAGATTTTTTTTTTTAAACAATCTCGGAAACAGAAAGTGATAGAGAATTGATTCACGATCAGAAAATGACTTCAATGTGAAGCAATAGCAGGCGGGAAGTATTATCTCTTTGTGAAACAAATTTCTGAGCCACCGCGGAGTTCCTTAACACACATATGAGGGAAGAATACTACAGCTGTAAACTAGGCTTGCCCCATATCCATCATTTATTGTTTAAGTACAATATCCATTAAGGATCAAACTCAGGAACGTCCATGTTTACATGGGCTGTCATAGTTATGAGCCATATAAAATTTTCTTTTTTATGGTTTTATGGAAAAATAAAATTTTGCGAAAAATTTTATTTTTTCAGTTTCAGCAGAAAATTTATTTTGTAGTTTTATTGAGAAACTCAATTTTGTGATTTTGGCGGAAGATTCAGTTTTAGCGGGAAACTCAATTTAACAGGAAAATTTGATTTTACAATTTTGTCGGAAAAATTCGATTTTACGGTATTGATGGAAAAACTCGATTTTACGGTTTTGGCAGAAAACTCGATTTTACGGTTTTTGCGAGAAAATTTGATTTTACGGTTTTTGCGAGAAAACTCGATTTTACGGTTTTGACGAGAAAACTCGATTTTACGATTTTGGCGGAAAAACTCGATTTTATGGTTTTGGCGGGAAAACTCGATTTTATGGTTTTGGCGGGAATCTCGATTTTGCAATTTTGGCGGAAAACTCGATTTTGACGTAAAAACTCAATTTTACGATTTTGGCTGGAATCTTAATTTTGCGATTTTGGCGGAAAACTCAATTTTGACAGAAAATTCAGTTTTAAGGTTTTAACGGAAAAACTCGATTTTACGGTTTTGGGGGGGGGGAACTCGATTTTGCAGTTGTAGTAGAAAAACTTGATTTTGCGGTTTTGACGGAAAACTCGATTTTAACGGGAAAACTCAATTTTAACGGAAAAACTCAATTTTATGGTTTGGGCGAGAAACTTAATTCTACAGTTTTGGCGAAAAACCCCGATTTTGCGATTTTGGTGAGAAAACTCAAATTTTAGAAATCCTATCTTTTTGTGACCATTGGACCGACTACGTACATATAACCCAAACCCACTAACGTCCATTGCCCATTAGTCTTGTGATTCTTGTCTATTTATAATCCGCATGGACAAATGAGTATCACTAAAATAGACCTATTTATATTTGGACATGGGTAACCAATGGCCATCCCACCTATTTGACAGCTATAGGGAAGACAACTCTTTTACCACACTTCGGTCAATTTCAAACACTCTTTTATTGTAGTGCCACTCTTTTATTGCAGTCCAGCAATTTGAAACTGATATCCCAGGTAAGGCCTATCTTGAACATATTCCAATGAACACACTAAATATCCTAGGGGTTTTTTAATTCGGATTTCGATTCGGTTCTTTTTTTGTGGCTTCTCGTATTTTGGTTTATAAAAATTATTTATACTATATAAAAATTAAGGCTATAAGCCAATGATGCTGTCCACATATAATTTAAAACAATCAATCAAAATATGATAATTTATCGTTATAATTATTTTTAAATGTTAATATTTCCAAAAACTAAAAATAAAACGACATTAGTAGTATATATATAATTAAACTAAAAATTATTAACATTTGACAAGTTACTTAAAAATGTCAAATTTTATAGTAAAATAGAAAATCAAAAGCAAAATAGTAATACTAACAAAATATTACGTTAACAATTATTTTTATAATAAATTCAAAGTATATTTTATGCCAAAATAAAATGGTAAATTAATGTTAAATAGCTAAATTAACAAAAACATCTAAAACATTTACAATGTATAAAAACAATTCTAATATCATTTAAATTACATAAAGTGTTAGTATAATTATAAGTAATTGTCAAAAATTTGGGAAAATTTTGCTTTTACCATATGTTTAATACCACTATTCATCTTTACCTTCAATGAAAGACCATTTTCATAAATATCACAATCATTAAATGTGTAAATTACTAAGCCGGGGAAAAGAGATTACGGAGAATCGCGATTCAAAACTTCATAGATGCCGGTTCCTCCCCACGATTCACAACTGGTGTGTTTCTAATTTGTGTATTTTTTTTTTGTTTTTTTAATGGTTCCATTAATGTCTCTTTTACGTTTAGCTTGGAGAGCGTTAAGCATCTCGTTTTCCCACATGTTGTAGTTATATCCGTTTAACATAACCGGAGTGGTCATGGCTCCTGGTTTATCAGACCCATAAAGCGTGTATGGCGAAGAAGGAGCTGACTCTGTTGCTTCTCCACCAGTTTTACCAACAATACCAAACCTCTTCACTGTTCTTAGAATCTCCATATTTCATCGTCACTGACGAAGATGTTTAAACTATGAACATACTTGTAAACAAAAAAAATTATGTGTTTGTAAGAAAGATGTTGCTTTGATACTATGTACGGTAAGATATCAAACTTGATTTGTTTATTATGCTGGGCAAACTTCCCTATATATACAATTTATAAGTCACAGTAGTAAACATATAGTTTTTATCATCAATGGACTTATAATCTTTATCACAACTATGATAGGATTTATCATTAACACCAAGACATAACACCAATATAAACAATAATGAGACTATTATCTCCAACATTTTGTTAAAATAAAAGATATACATGATATTTAGCTTTCATATTCATCAAATTAATTGCCAGGAAAGAGGGTCCGGATCCAAGTGAGGAACTGTTAATCTCCACTAGTTCATCATCAAATTCATCAATTCTTGATGTCCCATTTTCAGTGAAAAGTTTCTTTATAAAAATCAGCAAAATAGTGATTTTTAACAAAAACACAGTCGCAATTAATTAATCTTTTTTTTCATTGTGTATACATGTGTGAAGAGTATGATCTACATAATGTCTAAAAGACTTAATATAAGAACGTTTGAAATTGGCCGACGTGGATTGAAAGAGCTTTGTTTTCCTTTGTGTGCCAAAGAGCTCAGCGGTGGTTCAGAGATTTGTTTCACAAAATAATCACTACTGCCATGGTGTAGTTTTTTTCGCATCCAGTACTTCTCGCATACTATTACTACATCTTGAAGTAAGTTTGTATAATGATTTCTTCAGACAAAAAAAAGAAAGATAAAACTTAAAGCTCCCTCCTAATCTGGAGGAAATTTACATTATTATAAAAGGTATTATAGAAGGATTGTCCTACCTACATAACTTCACAACTTTATCAATCTTTCATTGCGACAACATCCTTCTCGGCAAAAATATTATCCTAAAAATCTCAGACTTTGGGCTGGGCTAGATGTTGGAAAGTGGTCAACAACAGCTATAATGGAAACAACCACCAGAACTTATAAAACAACCCTCCAAATTAAGCATCATCAAACTATAAGTTCCTTTACTTACTAAAACATAATCGCAATCATTTAATCTTTCTTTTTGTTTCATTGTGCAGCGGTGCATGCTGAATAGTGTTGTACATTATATAATGTCTGAAAAATCTGATATCTTCAATTACAGAATCATGCTGCTTGAGATTATTACTAGAGTAAAACATATATATTATTGTACTACATATCCGGTGATAGTCTTTTCAACTATATGTTTTAATAAAACCATAATATTTGGAGAAATTAAATATTAAAAATTCTCTTCAGCGCTTCCAAACTTTGTTTATAGAAAGAAAAATAAGACTCTCCAAAATATTTTATATAATTTCTTTTTTAAAAAATAAAGAAAATCAATCAGTTGTATTAAGAAATTATATAGCCAACAAGACTAACGTCATAATATGCAGTACAATTGTATATAATTTTAATTCCAGTAATCATCTAAAGCAACATGGCTCTGTAACCAGAGATATCATATTTTTCTAACATCACATGGTGTACAACATACTATTCAGACATTTAACTGTTGCACCATGAAACCAAATAAAAAATAATTGGCTTTGATCATATTTTGTAAAAAAATTACAATTTAATGATAGTTTATACTTTAGGGGTTGCTTACTAAGTTTTAAGAAATACTTCTAACAGAAAACACATTGTGCCACTTTCCAACATAACCCAAAGTCTGAAGATTTTGGGATAATGTCTTGCCAAAGACGTTGTTGTGTTTAAGGTCCCAGTGAAGAATTGTTGGGTTGTGAAATTGTGTATGTAAGACAATCCATCTGCAATATACTTCATAATAGTGTACCTACATCCCCAGTTTAGGAGTGAGCATTGATTTTTACCTTTCTTGACTAAAGAATTCTTTCACTATCAAAAATGAGGTCATAGCACGTGAGTAATATTGAATGCAAAAAAAAAACAGAACAAAACAAAAGCTTTCAAAAAGGAAAAGCAAAATCAAAATTCACCACGGAAATTGTTATCTCTTTGTAAAACAAATTTCTAAGCTATCAGAGAGCTCCTTGGCAAACATATGAGGGAAAAACGATTGTTATCACTTTATTACTGCTCATTCACTACACTTTCGGACCATTTGAAACGATCATTTATTATACCCTGTCAGTTCGAAACTGATATCCTAAGAAAGTTTGTCTTGAACATATTCTAATCAATTCACTAAATTCCCCAAATACGTCAGCCAATTTTTTGGTTTATTAAGAGTTACTCTCATATTCTCAAGAGCCTATTTCCAATTTTTATTTTTTTTTGGCAAGGAACAAAGAGCTTACCTGGAATAGGACTGGCACTTGAGGCCTGAACACCAGCACACTCTTTGTCTGACTTGTAATACTATTTCTAAATAATAAGAAAATGTCTTGAGTTCTTAAGCTCTCTGCAAGAAGGAATGCATAGTAACAGGTTACTCTCTAGGATTTAAGATAGTATGAAGTCATGATCAAAATCAAATACTTTACCTGCAGTCTTCGGAACTGTCTTGATCTAATAACAACTTGACCTGTAAAATAAACAGTAGTCAGAGAACCAACCAAACTTCAAAAGAAAACAAGAAACAGAAGTATCTGATAGACAAATAATAGGAAACAAATACTTAGAGACATCCATAAGCTAGGTGATGAACAATCATTTCACTAAGATCATCGACTCATACAAGCCTCTTTACCGACGATCTGGTAAACCTTGTGGGTGATCTCCTTCAGATATTCCTTTCGCCTGATATAAAATAAAACCCACAAATCCATTAAGACCAACAGAGATGCCACTGTCGGAAGCCAAAGAACATGTCTGTTTATGGAAATCAGAGGCTTAAACAATCTGTTGACTTTCACTATAAAGTAAACAAGTATTGTGTTGACTTGTCTCAACTACAGATTCAGCGCAACAAAGAGTCATATAAACTGAAAATGCTAGATTCAGTGTCGTTGAACATATTTCAATTTCCGGGTTGATTTAATATATAATTTTCCATTGAAAGATAAAAAAATGAAGATAGAAGTTACGTGGGATAAAGCTACAGCTCAGAAAACGAGTAGCGTCACAAGTAGAATACAGCTTGATCTCGCCATTTTCCTGATCATTGTGAAAGAAAGAGTAGCAACAACTGCACTAGTTAAAGGAAGGAAGGAAGGAAACATGTTTGATGCTATCATACGCCGGGTATCTTTATTAGACTTTGATTAGTATGGGATTTTTTTGGTCTGACGTAAGCGTTTTATAGATGATTAGTTTAACAATTTATCCAGATAATAATTCTCTCAGTAAACACTTGGATCTATCTTTAGCAGCTGCAAGGAGGTGACATCCATAATAAATTAACAAATTAAACAGAGGTGGATTGAAACTACCTCCTATTTGTTTTAAAAAAAAACAAAATATGGTGATTATATATTAAGAGTGGGGTGCTATTTTAATTGGATTAATATAGTTATTGTTGTTTAATTTCAAGTATGTGATGGTGGTAAGTTGTTGGTTACTGATGAGGGCGGCAATATATGTAAATGAAGATAACCAGTACAAATATGTAGGAGTTTGGGCGATTTAGTACCATAAAGCTTGCCCATTCATTGTCTCTCAATCGCGCATCATCAGTCTCAAAAGTTTTATCTAATAATTTCCTATCATTTTACCTTACAAAATAACAAAACCAAAATTAAAATAGTGGATGCACATGCAACCATTGTGTTGGCTGTGGCTTTGTCCCTGTATATAGTTTTGGTAACATAATAACTATTTTTAAATATTTGTGTATATAGTGCAGACAACACATTTCAAGAATCTTGAACTGAAGAGATGCCAAGTATCGAGATATGCAGTTATAACTTGTGAGCTTAAGTTGATGGAACTGTTGCTTGCGGATCTCAGATCTCCTTATAGTGGTCCAATGAATTATTTTGTAAAAGATTATTTTCAGGGTGAGCTATATATACTACCATCGATTGCCTTAGCGTTCATGAAGCAAACTGTTAAAGATCAACTCATTGAACCAACACATACATTTCATACGACATATCATTTCACAAGTATTTTTACCATGGCTCTACAAATGTTACAGATCGATCATATTTTCTAAAGTATACGTTTTACTTTACAGCTATTAACCCAATCACATTTTCAGAAAATCTAACTTGGAGTGGTGATTGAACAAATATACCAAAGAGAGAACACATGGCATCAAAGGTTTTATAGCTCATTAAAACCGAAGAAGAATGAGAGTTCGCAGCATGAAGAATGTGCTTACATAGCTTGAAAATAGAGTAGAATTAGGCTTTACTTTAGCCCCATGCCACTGAAAAAGCACATTTTACCACCAGTTTACAGTCATAGCCAAAGTTCTGCAAATACCAAATCAGCTCCAATGCTTCATGTAGTAATATATAAATGGGTGCAAAAGGAAAAGACTTAAATTGTATAGATCGTTTACATACTCAATAACGTAGGCTGTCAAAGCTAAAGTTCTGAAAATACTAAACCAGTTCCATGTAAGCAACATAGATTCGTGATAGACAAATGGGTGCAAATGAAAACACTTACATTGTATAGATCTTTTACTATTCAATAATGTAGGTGTTACTTGTACACTGTACATCCATCAACCCAATCACCAATCACGTTTTTGAAAGAATCAAACTGTTTTCCGTGCTAGACCACCACTTGAGATATTAAACACTGGTGAAGTCTAGACTTTGAATTTATAGAACCATAACCAAATCAGAAGACATCAGGGTTGTCTAGAAAGAAATAAAAAGAAAACATAAAGTGTTAATGAACCCCCTAGGGTGAACCTCTAAGTTCATCATCCAATGAAAAATTGAAACGTTATATTATGTTATTGAAATTAAAAAGATAAAAACAAAGTTATAATTTCAAAAAAAAATATTTTAATGTTATTAATATTATCATTAAAACTCTAAACCATAAACCTTAAACTCTAAACCCTAAATACTAAACCTTAAATCATTGGGTAAACTCTAAACTCTTGGATAAACCCTAAATAGTAGTAATATAGCTTACCCCAGAGTTAAGATTTACCTAAATATTTATGATTTACCCAAGGGTTTAGGATTTAAGTAAGGGTTTAGGGTTTAATATTTATTGTTTATGTTTTAGTGTTTAGGTTTTAGTGTTTAGGGTTTAGAGTTTTATTAATGTTGTTAACAACATTAAAAATGAATTTTCTTTTTTTTCTTGGTAATTACAACTATTTTTACTTTTTTAATTTCAAAAACATAATATGACATGGCAAATTTTAATTAGATGAGAACCTCTAGGTGAACCCAAGAATAACTCCGGAAAAGTGGCTTTTTCATAATTGAGCATTATGTAAAAGTTCCACTCATACCCTAACTTTTGAGGTAGTTCAACGCATAAATAAACTGTCAAATTTCGTTTTAACATACCTGAACTTCTTACTTTAAAAAAAAAATCAACTATGACTCTGATTTTGTGAGTCAACTGTTAACTATAGACATTTTTTTTAATATGACGTTGTTTGCGTTAAAAAGAAAAAAAGAAATTGACAGTCACAAAACGGCATAGTTTTAGGAGAAATTTCATTTAACTTTCTTCTTCCTTTTTTCACTTCTCAAAATAGAGAAGAAGTGGAAGAAAAATTAGGGTTTCAAATTTGCTAGGTTTTGATGATTTAACTTTGGGAAGTTCGAACAAGTAGTAATATCAGCTGTTACAGAGAAAATGAGGCAAGTGATTCTGGTATTTCTTCTTTATTTGTGGGCTTTTAGATTATGTGCTTTGTTCATATGTTTGTCACTATCTCGGGAGTTTATATTTTTATTGTTCTTCTTTAGTCCTTATTTTGTTAGAGCTGTAACTGCTCGTCTTCCTTCCTTGTTTTATCTCTACTAGTGTAATATTCAATTGTTACTACAAGGAGAAGTGAAAAAATTCAAGTCCTACCCTTATTTACGACGGAGGCGATGTGTAAATTATTGATTGTGATCCGCTTGCGATCTTTACCTACTTAGTGAATGTATTAGGCGTCTCATTATATAACCATAAGATATGGTATAAGATATTGTATGAGAGTTTTGAAGAGCTAAAGATCATTTTTAATGGTGACCAAAATTTTCAGAAGATGTGTGAAGCAGCTATGTATACAAAAATGGTTGATGTATATCTCGAGGTAGATGATGTTGATGATGATGCTTCTCATGCTAATGAGACTATGGGAGATGCTTCTCATGCGACCGTTGGTGGTAATAGAGATGAGATGTGTGAGGAGGAAGCTCGGATTGAGGAAAACATAACAGGATTCGTTAATGAGGAATAACAATGCAATGATGAGGATACACCTCCCAACTCGGATTGTGATGAAGAGGATGGAGAAAATGTTCGAAAAAATTATGATAAATACATGAAATTTAGTAGGAGAGATCAGGCTGGAGCAGACGTTTGATATCATTGCTGAGTTTAAAGAAGCCATTGTTGATTATGTACTCAAACATGATGGAATGTGAAGTTCACTAGATGGGGATCCGAGAAATCCAAAGTGAGGTGTACAACTAGTGAAGGTTGTCCTTTTAGGATATATTGCTCGTAGTATAAACCAATAAAATTGTTGATGGTTAAGTTCTGCAATGATGAGCATTCTTGTGACAAGGATGAGTTTAGCAAAGTGGTGAAGGACGGAGTAATTGTGAAATTATTCTTGAATGACTTTAGAAGAAATTCAGATTTGATGTCACATGCAATGCAAAAAACTTTTGAGGACATATATGACTTGGTTGTGACACATAACCAGTGTAGAAAAACAAAGTTGAAGGCTTTAAAGATGATTCAAGATGAACATGATGAACAATTTGCAAGGTTCAGAGACTATGAAACAGAGTTGTTGAGGTAAGTAGAATTGATTATTTTGGACATTAATGATCATTTTCATCATATTGTCAAAAAAAATCTTTTTAATATACATAACATTTAAATTATACCGCAACAAATAATTCTCCCAAAATAGCAGATTCTAAAACTAATATTCTTATGTCAACTGTGCAAATCTCCATCACGGTCAAATAGATAACATACATTTTCACTTACGTCTGACATTCTATCTGAATCAAAATCTCTTAATTGTTCCAACAACTTACTGCCACTTACTTCTGCAGGTGATCTGTCAAACACCTTCTTGTTCTTCATAAACAATATTCTACTTTTACAATATGGATGATCATGTGGTAGAAATCTTATGTGACAACCAAACAAATATATTTTCCGTACATGTTTTAGTTGAAAAGCATATGTGCTATCTTGGCAATATGGACATGATAGCCTCTTATGCATTGTCCAACCAGATAATATATTGAAAAATCACTTATTGTTTAGATAAGTACCACTCGCAAGTGGAAATTTTCATTACACAAAACATCATATGTAAGAGCACTATGTGTCCATATTTGTTGTAACTCATATATAAGTGGCTGAAGAAACACATCAATTGATCTCTTAGGATGCTCTAGTCTGGAGATGAAAATAGAGAGGAATAAAAATTTTGTCGATGCACAAATTTAGTGGTAAGTTGTAAGGTGTTACAATTAATGGTCATAGAGAATATTGTCTTTCATGCTTTCCAAATATGTTGAAATCATCAATACGATTCAAGGTAAATATTTCTTATTTCATACGCAAAATTCTGGATATGTTGATTGGAAATGCTTCCAAGCTTTTGTATTTGAAAAATATGTAATCTCACCATATGTTGAGTGCTCTACATGCCATCTTATTGGTTGAGTTGTGCATTCAGACTAAGACAGTCTCTTTAACATTTTCGTCAATGGTAAATACCACATCATGTATAGCACCAGAATTTTCCACTCATATCCTGTTAACATGGTTTCCGACAAAATTTGCATTTTTCGGTTCTCATTTGCTCTCTAGTATATCATGTAGTTATCAATGTATACATCTATCACCTGATACAGAAAACCAAGTCCAACTACAAGTTTTTGAACCTCGTAGTATGAACCCAGTGTAATATTATCCTCTAATAGAATACCTCTCACAAAGCCAGCAATCGCACCCACACATTCATCAGTCAAATTATAATTTGTCATAATGGCTATAATCTACTTGCATATGATAAAGATGAATGGTCATATCTACATCCTTTGTACAATGATTATTTTCTGCATCTAACATATCAAAAAATCTTCTAGCTTATGGATTTGTTTTTCCTATCTATCTTCTTCAACCATTGAAGATAATTTTTTTATATATGCATCATTTACCATTTGCAAATTACCTACATCATAATCTACATTTTTGCTTGGTTCTTCTTACATATCTGCAGTGTGAGTTTCGCTAGTATAACCATTTTTGAAATCAGTTTTTCTGTAAAGATACCAAACCTTGTAATTCGGCATAAACCCTTTCAAATATAAATGGTCCAGTTATCCTTCTTCTTAAAATCTCCATTATTTTACAAGTAGAACATGAATATCTAAATTTGATGGTCTTTGCTTCTGATTGTAGTTGAGCTAACATCATAAATTCACTAACACCTCTTGCGTATAATTTTGTAAGTAAATTGGTATTTAGATTTATATGAAGTTTATCGAAAATAAAAAAAGTATATGGCTTTTTGTGTTTTTTTTGTGAATAAAAAGACATTTGTGATGAATTTGTGAAAAATTCTCACGGACTGAGATAAATTCATCTTCGTCGAAAAAATCATATTTTAAACGACTATAGAACGGGCATAAATTTTGTTGGAAATTCGTTTGACTTTCTAACGAAAGAATAATTTTCTAATAAAAAGACGATTTTTTTCTTTCTTTAACTAAGGTTGGAATCTTTTAACACGACGATTAACTGAAGTAATAGAATAACCCAGCTCATTACAAGTAGATTTGACTAGCATTGAACATTGATCTTTCTATTTGTGACAAATCCTCAAAAGATCATCGTAAGCTTCGTAGACCGAACTTCCATGTGTGGAAAAGTGATCACTAGAATATAAAGATTCTTGTTGGTGAGTCCAATATAAATATGTGATACACCAGTAATTATAAAAAAGCATCTAAAAGTATACAACTATCAAATCAATAAATAAAAGCTGTATCGGTCAATAAAGGTGTAGCTCACATATACATAGTAAAACCCTCCAAGCTTTTCTTTTATTTGTTCTTGCTCTTTAGCTTTGTTAGCTATGGAATCTTTATTATTATTTTTTTTGTTTAGAGAATTGATGTTAATTTTGAAACAAGAAAATTGTTTTTTAATCGAAACTATCAATTTACTGGGTGAGCTATTATCATAAGTAATTTAGTAAAGCATTCTTGATAAAGAAACCACTTGTACATTATTATACTGCCCACTTGTTACAGCAACAAACAAATACTGCCTACTTGTTTTTTATACTTTTCCAAACTTAATACAATCTCCCTCTGGTATGTATACTTGTAGATAAATGAGAGCATCTTTAATGGGTCTTTAAAGAAGGTCTCATAGCGAGATTTAAGAGGCGGTCTCTTAGCGAGATTTAAGAGGCGGTCTCTTAGCGAGATTTAAGAGACGGTCTCTTAGCTTTTAACTAAAAAAGTTAAGAGACGTCTCTTAAATAAAAGACTTAAGAGACGTCTCTTAACTTTTTTAGTTAAAACTTAAAAGACCGTTTCTTGAATCTCGCTAAGAGACTCTTCCTAAGAGATCCCCATTGAACATGCGTTTCTTAGCGTTTAGATGTTGAAGGGTTTGTGACTGGATTACATATGAAAATATAAATTTATTGATGTTCATACTTTTTGTTATTGGATGAGGAAGTCTATGGACATAATTGATGGGTAGATGTGATTAATAAACACTTCACAAGAAAAAAAAAAAAAAAAAATTCGATAGACATGTATTAAACCTATATAGTTAGGTAGACAAGAAGACGTTGTTCGTTTTGCCCTGTCCATGAAACAAGAAAGACAGATCAGGAAGCGAGACAAGCTTCCCAGAACATTCGACTTTTATCCATCTCACTCATCACCACTACCGCACTAGAATCAACGGTCAGGTTTTCACGTTGACTTCTCCTATATCTTATGATGTAGCTGTTCACCTCTCCTTCTCCGTCCTCGTCTTCTTCCTCTCCGGCGGCTGTGAGAATGGTTTCTTCTTTCACCGTATCCTCCGGGTCAAAACTCGGTCTCCAGGTCGTCGTCACACAAGACGTCTCGTATGAATTGGCACTACAAGACTCATCAGTATCATCTCCATCCGCGTCTTGGGCAGCCTCGGTCTGATCAGCGCCTCCGCTGTCGCAATAGGTTTCGGAATCTGCAGATGATTCTAATAGCAAGAATGGTGACACATCAAACACCTCATTGGTTGTGTTCATATTATTTTCTCTCTTTGTCTAATTAACAGAGGATTATTATGACAAGCTAAGAGACACCAGCAGGTGTCATAGTAATATATATATATGCAAGCAGAATGTGGCCTAATTTATTGACGACTCACGATGTTTTTTTTTTTCTATTTTAATTATATTTTATGAGCACTTTTGTAGTCCTGCTTCATTTGTTTCGGAAGACGGGATTTCGTATGCAACGTCCGAGTATTGGGGTGGGGTATGGTGGTGGGGGGTGTGGGGCGGCTTCTAGAAGGACGGTGTATAATAGAAATAAAGTAAATAAACAACGTGCTTTCTTTAACAAAACTTATAATAATAATATACAAAGACGCTCGAGCGTATATTATATCTTTGCTTTTTCTCCCTGGTTTCAATTCTTCTAGAAAGACCATCCGACACAAGTCCATCTGTCAAAGCTATTAAGCTTTTGTTGTCTCACGCAATTCAATTTACTCAGTCAACATAGATTCATGAATCAAAATTATTTCGTCTGGTTTTCAAAAACAAAAGGTATATATAATCGTCAACATATTATCACAAATACTCTTATCAGATCTTAGATCCAAACTACAATTTGGTGTTCCATATTTAGACTATACAGTGTTTAAATACTTGCGTGTATTTGATGTAGAAGGAATAGTAAAAGAACAAATTTGTAAATGAAAATTACACATCAACTGTGACAAAAAAAAAAAAACGCATCAACTGCGACAAAAGACAAGAAGATACACCACAATTTAGCACCTAAGCACCTTATTATTTTAAAATTAAAAAATAATATCAATAAAAAGTTTAAAAATATATTTTATATATATATTTGGATTTAATAATTAGAATTTAGGTTTTAATAACCTAAAGGGTGAAGTTAGAATAAGAGTTTAAAGTTTGAAATAATTTAGGTCGTAACCGGTAATCATCACATGAACACTATAAACGGAAAAAAAAAGAATAAGTATGAACAAAATTTTAATAATGATGATGAATGATGAAGAATGAACAAAAATGATGATTTATTATCAAAATTAACAAGAAACAAAATGTTAAGAACTGTTAAGAAATATATTGTTCTTTTTGTTCGTCTGGTTACTATTCAAAGTCTTATGATGTGTTTGGTAACCATAATAAGAACATTCAGAACGAATAGGAAATGAATGAGTAAGAATAAACTTTTAGGAATAATGAGGAATGATATATAGTTCTTTATCAAAATTAATGAAGAACAAATTTGTTCTATAATTCTCTACAAGAAAAGAAATGCGAAGAAATGAAGAAGAAAAATTATTCCTTATAAATGGTAAAACTTTTAAAGAATATTAATGAATATAATGTTCCTCTTCTTTCCCTTGTTTTTTTTTTATAAATATGACTCAAAACTTAAAGTTATATGTAAATATAACATGTATTCTTTAAAAAACAAAATTCATTTGCCCTATTTATCCTAAAAATTTAGATTATTCATAAAAATGTCACTATTATTTTTTCAAAAATGAGTGTTTTACTTAATCATCTTCATCTTCATCAAGTATTTACAATAATGCTATTGTTATCAACACACCAACCACCATGAACAACCAATTTAAAGATTATAATGCACCTAGAAATCAAATTTTATTATTCCTATCTCATTTCTTATACACACAAATCATATCTCTTTCACTTTCTCTCTAAATTTATCTTAAAAACTCAAGATTTGATTCCAAACTTTGTAAGGTTCATAGAACCATTCAAACTCATGATTCTTGGTCATTAACGAATGAATTACTTTCATAGTGAAATTTTATCTGTTTGGAGAAGTTAAGCAAGTTATCTCAAAGGTTTCAAAATATTAATTCAGATTTTTCTCCAGATCTGTTTGAAATTGACTGTTTTGTGTATTTTTATAGAAAACTTCTCTAGAAGTCTTCTAACTTTTCTTCGTAAAAATAAAATAAAAAGACTTATAGAGAAGTCTTCTCTGATAAACACATTACTTTTTCATTTGACCAAAATTTTATAGATATTTAATTGTTCATATAAGACTTCCTAAAAGTATTCTTGGAGTAAATTTTTAGAGAAGTCTTCTTTACTGTTATATGAAGTCTTCTCACTGTCGAAAGAAATCTTCATACGTAGGTTAGTTTTGAAATTTATAATAAATAGTAAAACATTAATATTAGTTAGAAGATTTTTTGAGAAGTCTTCTCGAATTTTATTATGTGATTCTAATCAAACCTTTGGTTATGAAAGAAGACTTCTATGGAAGTCTTCCGTTAGAAGACTTCTATGGAAGTCAGTCTTCCGTTAGAAGACTTTAATAGAAGTTTTCTTTTAAAAAATCAAACTTGGTCAATTGCAAAACTAACTTACGCATACTTCTTGTGATCGTGAAAAGACTTCATGTGGCTGTAGGAAGACTTATAAAAGTCTACTCTAGAAGTTTTCTAAGAAAAAAGTCAAATATCTTCAGAACTTTGGTCAATTACAAAACTAACATGTTTATCAGAGAAAACTTCTAAATTCCTTATGGCAAAAATCTTCTCTAGTATTTTTGAATTTTTTTTCAAAATATAAAAGTAAACAAATATTTACAAAAGAAAACTTCTCTAAAAGTTTGATGTAGAGTAGACTTCTTAAGAAGTCTTCATTCGTAAATTTACAATTTCAAAAATGACATAAATGAAAGACTTCTTAAATAAATCTTCTCCACAAAGACTTATGTAGATGTCTTTTACTTCAATGTTTATTAAAATTTCATTTTTCTCCAAATTTAAAATGAATTTTAAGATTTTTTGTTAATTTATGTGTATTACTCAGTATTGGGACTCTTGAATGAAATTCATAACTTAATTGGTGATAATTATGAGGTTACAAATATTCACGTTTATTAATGTTTCCAGTTCATCTACATTAGTTTTTGTAAAATTTGTATTTTCAAGAATGTTAAGTAACTTCAAGAATATTAGCATGTGGTTTAATGTATTTTCTTATATCATAAGATATACTTTTTTAACCTTTTTTTTTACTTTCATGATATTTAATTTTTTTACTTTCACTTAAATTTCCGCTTAAATATCCCGCTTAACTCGCATGAAATCTTTTGAGAAGTCTGCTTGTGAGTTTGCCAAAGTATTCCAAGAAGTCTTTTATAAAGTCTAATATGATTGTTATGTTTTTGAACTTATATCATTGTATTACGAACTTATTGTTATGTTTGTTATCTTTTAGAACTTATATTACTGTGGCATGAACTTATTGTTATGTTTGTTATCTTTTAGAACTTATATTACTGTGGCATGAACTTATTGTTATGTTTGTTATGTTGAATTTGTGTCAACTTTTATGTTATCATAAGCTTTCTCTTTAATTTTCACAACTATAATATTAATAAAAGATTTACAAATAATACAAAATTTATTGTTACAAGAACTTAAATAAATAAAACAATCATTAAATAAAGTTTTTTTAATAATTAGAGATAAAATGGATTTATAATTTACAATTTATATAAATTATCAAAATAAGAGTCTCCTAACCATAAAAGAAAACTAAAGTTTTAACTGATGACTTCTCTAGAAGTTTTCTAAGTTGCGATCAAAATTCACTTAAAATTAAGTTTCCTGCTTAAATTTTAATTTTCTGCTTAATTCGCGTTAAGTCTTCCAAAGTGTCTTCCGAAAATTCTACTTGAGAACTCTATTTGTGAAGCCTGTCGAGAAGTCTTCCAAGATAATACTAAGGAAGTCTGAAGTTCGACTCAAATCTGAGAAAGCTACATCTCCAAAAACGTTCAAATGACTTCAAAACTAAGAAAACTTTTAAAATATTTTTTATGCCTAAGTGATAAATAAAACATTCACATTAGGATGAATCTATATATTTTTTGAATCTAACATATAAAACACATAAAAATACATATTCAAGATTTATAGATCTACTTTTAAAAGAGTAGAAGATGAGAACCTTATAATAAAAAACCTTCAAAAATAAGATAAATTATTAAGAAAGATATAAAAAAGAGAAATTGATATAAATTTTGATGTTTTTAAATTCAAAGAGATTAAAAAGATGTTGGAGAGTTTTACAGTGAAAACATTATATTTTTTGTTGAAGCCATTTGAGAAGATCATACAAAATGTGTAAATTTTTTGTATGTAAGAAGACAAAAAGAAATCCAATTAAGTTAAATGTTCTCGAAAAGTATGTTAATGAAGTCAAAAGTTTGATTTATATCTGAAAAACATGCATATCCAAAAATATTTAAATGATTTTAAAATAGAGAAAAACTTCAAAAATAATTTGTTTATGCTTAAATAATAAATAAACAGTCTTGAATCGCTAATTTTTTTGAATCTAACATATAAAACACACAAAATATATATCAAAAATTTATAGATGTACATTTAAAGAATTGGAAGATTCTAACCATGTAACGAAAAACTTGTAAAAACAAGATAAAATAGTTAGAAAGACATAAGATATAAAATGAGAAATTGATATAAAGTTTAGTTTTCTCTAGTTCAAAGAGATTATAGAGAGGTTGAAGAGTTTTAAAATGAGAAACATTATATTTTTGTTGCAGCGAATTGAAAAGAAGAGAGAGAGTGTATTAATTTTATTTATATAAAGAGATAAAAAGTCCAATCATATTAAATGTTTTTAGTTCATAAGATTTCTCTGGAAGTTTTCTAGCATAAAATTTCTCAAAAATTATTCTAAACCCTGAATTTATTATTCATCCGAGAAGACTTTCCAACAATTCTTCTAATGCATTTTATATTAGAAGACTTCCCACAAAATTTTTTAAACCCTAAAATAAAAAATAGCAACAAATACTTTAAACATAAGATTAACTTATAAAGTATTTAATATATAAAAAAACTAAACATATATCTATATGTCAAATCTAATTTTCTTTTAAAATTTTAAGGTTCTAAAAATTAACCCTAAAATACAAATAATACTACAACATATGTTACCAGGCTCTAAACCAAAAACAATCTTAATTTGCAATTTATATTCACTTATCTACGATGATAACAATTCAAAATTAGTAAATCTAAATTTACATCATTTAAAAACGTTTATAATTACATGATTTATTTATTTTCCCCATCATAATATTTTTTTGTAAAATTTATTAATTATTTTTAAAACTGAATACACGAGAAGACTTCTCATATAAGATTTTCACTAACATATGATTTAACGGGGTCATATTTATAAAAAAGGTATATAAATTTTTTGTTTGGTCATAAAGGGATGATTTTAATTTTATTAGTATTTTGAGTTATTTTCACATTTGATTGAATTTGAAGTATATTTTTACATTGAAAATCAAGTTTTATGTCATTTTTGACAATTTTATAATAGTTTAATCATTTTATCTTTTAATTTCTACTAATTTTTTTTTCTTTGTTTGTTAATTTTATCATAATATTTTGAGTTGTTTAACTTATTTACCAAACAAAAAAAAAAGAATGAACTAAACACATAATTAACCATCGTCACAAAGCGTAGGTCAAAACCCTATACAAGTGAGAAAATCTTGGATTAAACTAGAAATGTAACCCCAACAAAATGTTGATTTGATCGTTTGTTGACTTTTAGCAACATCCTCCTTTAATCAAAAAGCAGCAGACAAAGGTTAGATGGAAAATAAAGGATTAATTAAATGAAATCTGATCTTATCTTTTGTCATACAAACAATTAATCAATTGCTTATCCCGTTACGCAATTAAACACTATGATCATTCAAAACGGAACACCTAATTAACAAGTACACCCACATGAACCTGTCTCCACGTTAATAGAATCTCTGTGTGTCTTAATTGAGTTTATTAAATGGCCGTATTCGTTTCCGTGTGGGCCGCCCAGTTATTACAAGATTATAGATTTTACAAAATGATTATTTGAATTGGTCCATATAACTTCTTTATCCCCATCCTAATTTTAAAGAAAGTAGTAAGATCTTAAGTATTAATAGGATCTTGCGGTGTCCCTTACCTAGGCGTTACTACTCTTTGATCTGAATAGGTGAGTTTCAGGATTAGGTGAAGAAGAGATCTGAAGTTTCTGGCAAACTGACTTTTCAATCTCCCTCTTTAGTTATAGACTTCGCGTGAGGTTAATCTTTCCTCTTATTTCAGCCAGATTCAAAGGAATCGATTCTTCAATGCTAATAATAATAAAAAAATGGTTCAGCAAATGATGATTGAAAGTTCCTTCTTGCTGCCAAAAGATTTTGGGAGCCATCTTGCACTGACTGTATCGAAAATAAGCATCAAAAAGCTATGATTACTTACTGCTTCAGTTTTGAGTCATCTGCCTCCAAAAACGTGATTCTCCAGTTTGGGAAAGTCGACAAAGATGTTGTGTTCACTATGGGGAATTAAACCCCAGTTTTGAGAAAGGGGGGGGGGGGTTCAACACATATTTTTACCAACTCAGCTAGTAATCATTTAACAATTTCTTATAAAAATGAATATTTTATCATATTTTTATGGTGTCAAGTAACCCCACTCCTTTTCATGTGGGTCTGCCTCTAACTACCATTCTACTAGCACAATACCTCTGCCTTTCAGATCTTCACTACCAATCCAACAACAAAGCCTCAAAAAGCCGTTTTATTTAGTTGTAGCATGTTGAAAGAGAAAGGTTGCCTTGGCCTCATTGTCTAAGAGTAAGAAGTGTGTACTGTACACATAGTTTCAAAAGTCTTGGCGAAATCTATACAAAGCGACTCAAATCGAAGACAATGGATTGCATTTGTTGTTATTTCTTTGTCATAGATGGGACAATACCAAAACCGACACTAATTCAGATCTCTCTCGTTAGCTAGCTGCTAAATAGATGATTGTTGGATGAATTCGTACATCAATAGATCCTAAGGTTCGATCGAAAGTCACTTTTGTTCTTGTAAATCACAAACGTTGGGAAACTCTACGCATTTTCTTCTCCGTCAAAAATGGTATATGTATACATTAACTTCAAGACAAGATTATTAACTGCAAACAAGAAGGTCAATCCGTTCTTGAATATTACGGGAAACTTACCAAACTATGGGATTTTAAGACCTCGCGACTTGTAATTGTGCTGCAGCACCGGATATAGAGAAGGAACATGAAGATGCTCGAGTGCATAAATTCCTATTTGGACTCGATGATTTTAGGTTTATGTCTCTACGGTCTTGTATCAAAGATAAAAACCCTTTACCTGATCTCAACATTGTTTATTCTCGCATCATTAGTGAAAAACAAAACATGGTCACTACCAAATCTATAGAACAACACCTGATGCACTTGAATTTTCTACAAAAATGGAACCAAACAAAGGTGTTACTACTTCTAATGTGGAAACCACAAGCTCACTCACATGATCCTACATGTTCATGCACTCATTGTGGACGTAAAGGACAAGAGGTCTATAAATATTTTTTCTTCATGGGTATCTCGAGTGGTGCCAGAAACATCAATGTTCCACTAATGCATCACCAGGACAAACTTCGCAAAGCTTTCGAGTAGGTAGAGGAGACGGTTAATAAAACTAGAGGACGGGGTCATAAACATGCTTCACATACCACGGCTTCCATTAACAGTGAACATATCACCTCTTTAATTTTACTTCTTCAGAATCAACAAACCAATCTATCCTCTGAATGTTTGTCGGGTAAAACAAATATTATTGCAGTACAAGAAAATTTGTGTTTAACAACCACAGTTTTGGTCGTTAGTTTATTGTTAATCACCTATTATGACGAAATAACGACAAAACGTGATTCATCATTAATTGGTCGTCATAACGGATAGTTGCTCGTAACTTCGTCGTAAATGTTACGAGGAGAATGTTTTATCGTAAACAATTGCATCATAAATCAGACGTACCATTACGTCTAAAACTTTCATCGTACATTTGTCTAAATTTTTTGTCATTTAGATGATGTTAAAAATCCATGAATATTACAACGAGTTAACATTGATTGTCAGCGTTAAATCATCGTAATAGTTACGACCATTCAACATCGACTCGTAATTTGAAAAGATGAAAATATTTCAATTTTTAGATATATATATAGATATATATATATTTTTTAAAATAATTTATTAAATTTAGAAAATGTTAATTTATTAAATTTAAAAAGTATAATCTACTAATTTTTTTTAAATAATTTATAAAATTTAAACTTAAAGAAATTATTCCTAACTGTTAAGGTTCTCAAATAGCTGGGAACTATGTTCATCCGTCCGTCGCTCTATTTCCGCTTGCTCATCCGCAGTGGGTTAGTGGTAAATGGTTGGACTTATAGCCCGCCTCTCCTATGAAATCTTTGGGTTCTCTTCCGCAAGGACATCAAATATCTCCGCCATGGCCCTCAATGGAGCCCTAATGTTTTGTTGATCCTTCTGGAGCTCTGCTATGATATTGATGGCCACCATCAAATCTGCCCGGAGCTGAGAATTTTCTTGTCTTGCAGCACCGTAGGCTGTTGTCGCCCTCGGGACATCATTCACCGAACCAATCCCGACCATCTTTTCCCTTTTCTTCGGAACAACCTTCAATTAAGTTTTAATATTTAATTAGTAAATATGATTAAAATGTATATGTGTATATTTTGTAAAAAATGATTGATTATATCATTTTCAAAAATCTTGTCATGTTCTTGCGTGGACATCTGGATGGGTGTGTCATCTGATTTTTTTTGTGATAACTGGGTATGAATCTCTTGGATCCGAACCTTCACATGTGGATATTTTTTGATCTAAGATCCACAAACGCCCCATCCTGGTGGGTATGTCATCTTGAAAAGTTGGAAATGAGATGGTGGTTCTTCTTTCCAGACGGTGTAATTTTTTTTAAGAAATCATGCATCAATAATAATTAATTATTAATAATAATAATTAAAAGAGAAAATGTGACTTATAATCTGTAGGGTTACCCCAGAATGTGGGATCTGTCCAGAAGTGTAGGCCATCGGCAATTGCCATCAGGATTAAGTATCATCCGTGCCGCCGAGCACAAAGCAGACACTCTAAGCGAGCAACGAATAAGTCCAATATGCCTTTAGGACTGTCCAAAGGTGATCACTGATGTAGATGAGTTTGGCATCATATCCTATGCCAGCTTCGCCTTATCGTTGAACAGCTTAGCTTCTTCACCCGCTTGTTGACGCCATTAGATCAATGTCATTTTTGCTACCAAAAAGAAATTCTTTGAAAACACAAACAAAGAAATCTACAAGAAAAATATATTAAAACTTTTAAAATAAGAATTACCATAAAACACTTGAACCAAGTCATTCGAATGTACTCCAGTGTAAGAGACAAGTTCGGATGCGCTTCATGGAAGTACGATTTGATGTGTTTGAAATGCTTCGTCCTACGATATTTTCGTCAGGAACTTGCAATTGTAAAAAACTAAATTAAATAATTGGAATAAATGAAGTAAAATTTTCATTTTTTTAAATAAAATTATCAATAAGTGTTAGACGGACGATCGGGATTGACCGTAGATCTCCTTCGACAGTGTACCGAGCATACAGAGCATTGGGTGACACCATCAAATCCGAATGTATAACTCCAGGAGCAGCATGTGCTGGAGCAGCTTAATGACCTGGAGCTGGCTGAGAATGCTGTGGAGGAGGCATACACGGAGGAGGAGGCATATACTAAGATGGAGGTGGCTGAGAATGATGTGGTGATCTTCCCTGAGAATGGCTCTCATGGACAAACTCCGGTGCGGATGCAGTACCGGTACTAGAAGCTGATTGATCCCCATACCGAGAAACGAAGCACCATAATGGGGTTTGTTCCTGTTTCTCTTCGTAACAGTCATCTCTTAAAAACATACAAATTTAAATTAGTGATATGAAACAATTGAAATCTGTTAAATATGGTTTATACCCTGATTTATAAGTTACATATACTTCTCTGACCTCTAAACCTTTAATACAACATTGCATTTTTTATGACATGAAATTTTATTTTTAACATAGTTTTTTTTACATAATTATAAGTCTTCTCTTAAAAAGTCAAATATGGTCAGTTGCAAAACTAACTTACGAAGACTTGCGATAGTGAAAAAAATTAATGTGGCTGTAAGAAGACTTATATAAAAGATAACTCTAGAAATTTTCTAAGAAAAAGTCAAATACCTGCAAAATTTTGGTCAATTGCAAAACTAACATGTTTATCAGAGAAGACTTCTAAAACTTTTATTAGAGAAAAATCTTCTCTGATATTTTCGAGATATTTTCTAATACAAAAATAAACAAATATTTATAAAGGAAAACTTCTCTAAAAGTCTAGTGTAGAGTAGAATTCTTAAGAAGTCTTCATTCGTAAATTTACATTTTCAAAAGTTACATAAATGGAAGACTTCTTAAATAAATATTCTCCACAAAGACTTTTGTAGAAGTCTTTACGTCAATGTTTATTAAAATTTCATTTTTCTCCTAATTTAAAATGAGTTTTAAAGTTTTTTTTTAATTCATGTGTATTACTCAATATTGGGTTTCGTGAATAAAATTCATAACCTAATGGGTGATAATTATGAGGTTACAAATATTCATGTTTATAATGTTTTTAGTTCATTTACGTTAATTTTTGTAAAACTTATATTTTCAAGAGTGTTTAAGTAATTTCAAGGATATCGGCATGTGGTTTAATGTGTTTTATTAGATTATTAGATATTCTTTTTAACTTTCATGAGATTTAAAAAAAAATTAGTTTCACTTAAAATTTAAGTTTCCCGCATAAATGTCATGTTTAATTCGCGTGAAATCTTCCGAGAAGTTTACTTGAGAAGTCTGCTCGTGAAGTCTGCCAAAGTATTCTAAGAAGTCTTCTATGAAGTCTAATATGATTGTTATGTTTTTGAAATTATATCATTGTGTTATGAACTTATTTTTATGTTTGTTATATTTTGGAACTTATATTATTTTGCCATGAACTTATTGTTATGTTTGTTATGTTGCATTTATATCAACTTTTATATTATCATAAGCTTCCTCTTTACTTTTAAAACTATAATATTAACAAAAGATTTACAATGAATACAATAATAGTTTATTATTACAAGAACTCGAATAAATAAAACAATCATTAAATAAAGATATTTTAATAATTAGAGATAAAATCGATTTATTATTTACAATCTATATAAATGATCAAAACAAGAGTCTCCTAACAATAAAAGAGAACTAAAGTTTCCAGTGAAATTTGACTGCGAATTAGAAGACGTTTTCACGTAAGACTTCTCTAGAAGTTTTTTAATTTGCGGTCAAATTTCACTTAAAATTAACATTCTCGCTTAAATTTTAAGTTCGTGCTTAATTCACGTGAAATCTTCCAAATTGTCTTCCTAAAAGTCTACTTGAGAAGTCTGTTTGTGAAATCTTCCGAGAAATCTTCCAAAAATTCTGCTAATTAAGTCTAAAATTTGCTCATATATGAAAAAATTGTATCTTCAAAAACGTTCAAATGACTCCAAAATAGAGAAAAACTTCAAAAGTATTTTTCAATATTTAAATAATAAATAAAACAGTCACATTAGGATGAATCTATAGTATTTTTGAATCTAACATATAAAACACACAAAAATACATATTCAAATTTTATATATTTACTTTTCAAGGAGTAGAAGATGACAAACATGTAATGAAAAACTTGAAAAAAAGATAAATTATTGAGATAAACATAAAAATGAGAAATTGATATAAAGTTTTGTGTTTTCAAATTTAAAAAGATTAGAGAGAGGTTGAAGAATTTTACAGTGAGAAACATTATATTTTTATAGCAGCCATTTGAGAGGAAGATACAAATGTGTAAATTTTCTTTATGTAAAGAGACAAAGAAATCCAATTAAGTTAATTGTTCTAGAAAAATCTGTTAATGAAGTCTGAAAGCTGACTTAGATCTGAAAAACATGCGTATCCAAAAATATTTAAATAAGTTCAAAATAGAGAAAAACTTCAAAAATATTTTTTATGCTTAAATAATAAATAAAGCAATGATGTTAAGTTGAATCTATACTTTTTTTGAATCTAACATTTAAAGAATTAGAAGATGAGAACCATGTAATGAAAATTTATAGATCTAAATTTAAAGAATTAGAAAATGAGAACCATGTAATGAAAACTTGCAAAAACAAGATAAATTAAAATTTTCAAAATAAAAAAAGGGAAAAAATTTCAAAAACAACCTAAAACTTGAATTCAAATGCAAAAGTGTACCCAAACATCAATCAAATGCAAAAGTAACCTAAAAGGATAGTGAGATTACAACAAGCCCCTTATGACAAGAAAAAAATTGTATGTGTTTTTACCTTCATAGCCTATTTAAGTCTTCCGTCTTTTTAAGTCTTCTGCGATTTTGTAAGTCTTCTCGTTTAGTAAATCTTAAAAATAATTAATAAATTACATAAAAATATTTTGATGGGGGAAAAATCTAAATCATGTAATAATAAAAATTTGTAAATGATATAAAATAAAATCTAGTAAAATTGGATTGTTTTCAACATAGATGAGTGAATGTATCATCTCATGATATTCTTTGGTCTAGGGTTTGGAAACATATGTTCTAGTATTGTATGTATTTTTAGGGTTGGATTTTGGAAGTTTAACTAGTTTTTTTGAAAATTTGTTTTTTACATATATTTGTTTAGTTTTGTGTATATTAAACAGTTTTGGAGTTGATTTTAAGTTTAGTGTAGTGTTTACTGATATTTAGTTTGTCTTTTTGTTTAGGGTATTGGAAGACTTAAGTCTCTAAAACATATTACGCTAGAAGACTTAAATGTAAGTCTTCTCGACGTATTAGGGTGTAAGAGACTTCCCCGTAAGTCTTCTTACTTGTTTTTTGCCAGAAGACTTCTCTGTAAGTCTTCTATGCCGAACCGGTTGTGAATTTTACCAATTTACAGTTAACGTAACCAGATATTTTACCGGACATATAAATACTAATCTTTTACTTTTTTTTAATTAATTCACTATTTTTTGGTAAACTATGGAACTCTAGCCGTTTCTCTCTAAAAGCGATACCAAAGACGATTTCCGCCGTTTCTCATTTTCCGTCGTTTTTCACTGCCGCTAATCTCTTTCTTTCATCGAATCTCCTTTATCTTTCATGTCAGAATAGTATTTTTAGAGATTAAACTAACCCGCTTCCTTTTTTTTAGATCCGAAACCGTTCGTGTTCTGTTATTGTTATCGTTGAGCTCCGCTGCCGGTAAGTTCTTCCTCTTTGGTGTTAAATCCAGATTTTGACTAAAGGCGAACCTTTACAAAGTTTCGCTGCCGTTTAACACTAAACGTGATAGTTTGACTTTTTATTTTACTTTGAGTTTTGCAGATCTGTTAACCGCTACTGTCGTTGCCGACCCTAACTTCATTGCTTTAGCTTCTGACTTTAAGTTCTTCAATATGTTCGTCTAGACTTTGTGGAAGTCTTCGAGGAAGTCTTCTATCACTAGCTAAAAACCCTAATGTTGATAGGGAACCTCATAATTACCACCAATTAAGGTAGAAATTTCATTCAGTAGCCTTAGTATTTGCTTAATATAAGAAGAAAATATTTAAAAGTCTTTATATGTTTAGAAAAAATGAAAGTTTATTAAAAATCGACTTAGAAGACTTCCTGGAAGTCTTCGCAAGAAGACTAACGGGTATGTCTTCCGGAGAGGTCACTTTTGCAATTGGAAATTTACAATGGAAGACTTCCAGATAAGTCTTCTACAGCAGACCTCTCGGGAAGTCTCCCTTTGATTTTTTAAAAAAAAATCGAAATGCCGGAGAAGACTTACTTGTAAGTCTTCTAGGAAAAAAGGTTTGTTTTGCAATTGACCGAATTGTGTCAGAAAGTAGACTTTCCCAGAAGACTTATTTGTAAGTCTTCTGGGTACAATTCAGTGAAAGTCTTCTCAACTTTCAAAATTAAGTCTTTCAACCATTGGTGTAAGTCTGCTTAGGTTACTTTTGCAATTAACAATAAAAACTTAAAAGAAGTCATTTCAACCAGAAGACTTCCCTGTAAGTCTTCTTGTTGAAATGACTTTTTTAAGTTTTTTTATTGTTAATTGAAAAAGTAACCTAAGCAGACTTACACCAACAGTTGGAAGACTTAATTTTGAAAGTTGAGAAGACTTACGTTGATTCGTACCTGGAAGACTTACTTGTAAGTCTTCTGAGAAAGTCAAATTTCTGACACAATTTGGTCAATTGCAAAAACAAACCTGTTTTTTTCTAGAAGACTTCCTGGAAGTCTTCGCGTTTTTTTTTTGTTAAAAAAGAAATGTTGGGAGACTTCCAGGAAATCTTCCCACTTCCATATAAGCTGTTTCAAAAAGACACCAAGAAAGTCAATTGCAAAAACTAACATGTTCTTTGATCAGAAGACTTTTATATAAGTCTTCTCCAACTAGAAGACTTATATGGTCTTCAGGACGAACAAATCTGAGTAAAAAATCGATTTCATACCTTTACAACTGAGATAACTTGTGTAGCTTCTCCAATACCACAGAAAACGACCAAGTTGAGCGACCCACTCGTTAATGACCAAGAACCATGGGCTTAAATGGCTCTATGAACCTTTCAAAATTTTGAATCAAAATCTTATGTATTTTTGGAAAAATAAAAAGAGAAAGTGAAAGAGATTAAGTTTTTTCAGCATTAGAAACAAAAAAAGAAAGTCAAAATATATTTTTAGAAGCATTAAAAGCTTCAAATTGGTTGTTCATGGTGGTTGGTGTATTGAAGTCAATTGCAATATTGTAAATACTTGATGAAGATGAGGCTGATATGGTAATACAATCATTTTCGAAAAAAAAAAATTATTAAGTAATGGTATTTTCGTGAATTATCCGAGATTCTAGGGTGAAAAAGGAAAATCAAAATTTCAAACAATCATGAGTTGGTTTTGCAATTGATTTTAAATTTTGAGTCACGTTTACAAAAACCCATAAAAAGACTATTTTGGTCATTTTTTTAAGAGTTATTTTGTGATAAAAATTTAAAAGGTTATTTGATAGAATTGCCCTATAAACAAACAATATAATGGTTATTTTGTATTTATATAAAATGTATATAAATATAAATTATTAATTTATAGTTTTAATGAAACCATATATTTACATATAATTTACGAAAAAGTTATTAACTTATTATTTTATCGATTTATGTCATATTTTAAATCGGTCCAACTTGACCAAATAAATTTATTAATTTATGATGTTTATTAATTTATGAAATATTAATTTATAGAATTTGTACAGTATATGTTTACTGTATATGTTTTCTTTGCTCAACAAGACAACAATACTCTCTATATATAAAGATAACCTATTGCATATCAATGTAAATCATCTCTTCATCACAAGATCATACGTAAAATTTTGTTCCATTAAGCTTCGTTTTGTTTAGCTGAAACCGAATGTGAAAGCTTTCGTTCCTCTAAAAAAATAAAAAAAAAGGACCATTTTCTAAGTAATCAAAGAGGTTCTCTATATATTTGTTTTGGATACGAATTTGTAGCCAAAGGGTATGCTTTTCTCACGCGCCGGTCAAAGAATATTGGATCTTATAACAGCGACAACTAAGTGAATGTGGTTCTTACTTCTTACACGTCCTTCTAGCCAAAGTGCTTTTCCCAAGATCCCAAGTAGTTGGAGGTCAAGAAAAGTTCTTCTATATATCTTCTAAAGCTCCTTCTACTTTTATAAAGTTCCGATCGACCTTTTGAACTCAAGAGAAGTTGTTCCATATCTTCGTAAGAAAACTTACAGGTCCATACTGAAAGAATTTACACACTTTTGGATCAATAAGACCTATAGTTAATCGTGGTAGTTAACTTAAAGTAACTTAAATGGAACTTTTGATGGTCTAAATATATATATATATATATGTCAGATGATGTGGAAACAATCGATTATTAAAATAACTAAAATATCGAAAAATGACTAAAATGTTTAAGAATACATCAATTATATATCATGCAGTATGAAATCAAGCTGTGAAACATTTACTGGTGTCCGGTGATGAATTCATATTAGTCAAAGATGAATTATACTCCCTCCGTTTATAAATGGTAGATGTTTTAGGATTTTCACACTTTTTAATAAAACATATAAAAACTTAGTTATAAATGCATAGTTTTCTGTAGTTTTATATTTTCTATACTTCTAAACCAATAAGATTTTACAAAAAACAATTAATGTTTTTGAACTTCACAATTTTTCATTATTAGTTGACAAAAATTGTATTGGAAATGTAAAAAATGTATCTTTTTGAAACAATTTTTTTCTTTAGAATATGTATTTTTTTGAAACGGAGGAAGTAGTTGATTACATTTGTAGCGAGGAAAATGTTACAACAACAAAATTACGATGTATTATGCAAATAGTATAATACGACAAAGTTCATATTCCATTTTAGGTAGTAAATTTGTTTTTCCAAATTTTAAGAAAAATAAAACATTTATCGATTATTAATAGTACATAAATTCAAAAATACAAGCTATAATATATGAAAACAATTAAAATTACCCATATCAAATCTTCTTACACGGGTAAGAAAATGTAAGATATATCATCACTAAGTACCAATCGTCAAATAAGATAAACTAAAAGGGTTTTCAAAGATTTGAAATAGCATGGACGGTAAACAGATTACCAATCTAAGAGTTTGTTTGAAATTAAACTTATAAATTAATATACATGGGAAACATATAGCAAACATGCGAGTCTAAGTTAAAAAAAAAAAAAAAAAAAAAA